>JABUQX010117637.1:0-12872 GCA_015478945.1 Trachelipus rathkii
CGAGGAAAGAAGCCAAATTAATTTGTAACTTTAGGTTTTTAACTGGAATTTGCCAGAGGCGTATGCTAGACGTTAATAGGCACACAGGTTTCTGGCAGGTGGTTAGTCAATAAATCTGGTTTTGTTTTGTGGGTCCACAAGGATCTCGTGAAAATGGAATCACAATGTATGTATGACGATAAGTGAAGCGTGTGTAAATAAATGGTGTCAATGGTGATATATTGTTTAATATATTAGGAATAATAAAGCGGAGTAAGACAGGTTGTGTTATGTCTCCTTGGTTTAATTTGTAATATTGAGATGGGGTTAGTGAAAGCATATCCGTATTGGCGATGGCACCGGACCGTGGGGTTGATGTTAGAATGGGGGTAGGAATGAGATTGACGTGGAGGTTGCCCCTGAGGTCGCTATTTTAATGGTGCGGATGATTTGTTCTTGTGGCGAAACCTGCGTGAAAACGTCATTAGGGTAAGAAGCGTTATGTAAGGAAGAAAATACTTGCACGGGTGGCATGTGAAAGCGGTAAGAAATAGACGAGGAGGTACAAGAGGTTGTGTGTGGGTGAGTGAGGACTCCCAGTGTGAAGTTATGTTAAATAGTGAGCAACTGTTAGATGTGAGAAGCTGGAACAAGTGTCCGAGTTTAAAGTATTTTGGTATTACGTTAGGATAAAAGGGACTTGCGACGATTGTGATTGATAGTAGGAAGTTTTGATAAGGAGGGAGAAGTAGACTGTGGCAATTAATGATCGTTGGTGTGAATGTAAACGTGGACAAGTCTTGAGTGTGCTAAGTTCTTATCTATAAGTTTGTGGAAAAAACGTTTTTTATGAAATAGAGGTTTTTTTTTTCGATAAAAAAAACGCTTTTTTTTTAAACAAAAAATGGTTTTTTTTTGGTTTTTTTTTTTTAATTACCTCTTTTAATAGTTTATCTAAATGTATTTTCATATTTTTAATGGTAATGTTACCAATAGCCCCTTCAGGCCTTATGATATTGAACTATTAATATAATCGATTTTATATTATCATAAAGAAATATATAATAAGTATACTATATATGTTAGCGATGCATAATAGTACTTATATACAAAATCTTAGAATGTATAAACTAGTATATAATATATTATTTTTTATATTATTAATAATATATAAATATACAGTATGTACTATATATATTACTTATTATATACTATGCATAAACTTAAAATCAAAAAAGGGATGGTAAACAGGTGGTTTTGGGGTGTCAGGAGAAACATAGAGAAATGGTTAAGTGGTTAGGGTGATTGAATTTATTTCTGTAGGGGAAAGGCTATGTGTGTAAGAACTGTACAGTACATACTTTATTTTAAACACAAAGTATCCATAAGTATAACTAGAGTTGGTGTAGGTAGAATGGTACCGAAGTGAAAAGTATGATTGATGTTGTGTGGGTGAAGAAGGAGATGTTGAAAGTATGTTATGGATGTTAAATCAGTGAGGGTTTAGGAATTGGATTTTATCGATCATTATGTTGTTTTTATTTGGGGGGGGGGGTCAATTAAGTAGAGGGACTTTGGATGGAGAAGATGGTGAATACGGAAGGAAGTGGGGTAAATTAGAGTGAAGAGTTAAGTGAACAGGCATAAGGGTAGTTAAGAACACTCGCAAGTAAATCAGTTGAATGTGAACAAGTTTGAAACTGAAATAATCTGGAAGCAAATGAAGGAAGCAATTGTTGCAGTGCAAAAAAAGGTATGTGGGTGTGCTAAGTAGGAAGTAAGAATGCTGACGTGAGCTGGTGGAATGAAAGAGGTGAAATGCAAGCGGTTAACTAAAAAAGAGCGCGTGGTTGAATGTCTGAAAAACAAATGAATGAAGTTCAAAAGAAGATGCTTGAAATTATATATTCAGGAGGAAAAAAGGAATGCTAAAGATGCATTATGAACGGTTTGGAGGAGGATGAATGGGGCATACAAGGGAAGGAAGCTCTTTATGGAAGGAAGGGGCGAACAGTTAAGAATGAGAATAAGGGGATATGCTAAAATAAATGAATAGGGATGGTGTTTTTGGTTAATTAATAGCGATGAAGGATGTGAGATGAGTGTGGAAAGAACACTTTTGAAAATCTGTATAATATTGGCAAGTACTGAAGTGCTTGATATATGAATGCTCTAGTGTGGGTGTTGAGGATATGGTGCAAGAAGGAAGTATTATTGGGGATGGGTTAAATAACAAAGAGGGGAAATGTGGTAGAGTTGAGAAAGTTGAAGAATGGTAAATCTGCAGGTAAGAGAAATTACTGGTGAAATGATCAGAACTGGAACGGAGATTAGAGATAGGTGATTGATTGGACTCTATGAAGTTTGTGGTATACAAAGATTTATCGGAGGGCTAATATTTTCGAAGGATTGGAGGAGAGCAGTAATAGTACCTTATATAAGGGTAAGGAATAAAGGGAACTGTAGAAATTATAGGGATTTAGTTTATGAGTGTTGTATGGGAAGATATATGCTGTGTTTTTTGGTCGAAAGAGTGCGCCGAGGACTGAAGGACTGATTGGTGAAGAACATAGTGCGTTTAGGAGTGGTGAGGATGTGTAGATCAAAATTTCACATTGAAGCAAATGTTAAATAAAAATAATGAGAGAGGAGAATAATAAATTGATAATTTAATAAGGTTTTATGGATTTGCAACAGTGGTATGATAGGGTTAATAGAAGCAGGTCTATTTGGCATGTGTGCTGTGATATATAGTGGTTGGTGATTAGGCTTCGCGTGCATATGTGATGAAGTAGTATGAAGATATTGAGGCGTGTGTGTAAGAATAAATCTTGTCAAAAGTGATTGGTTTAGTATTAATAGGCAATAGCGGAGCGAGGCATTGTTGTGTTATTGTGAACACTCCAACTTTGTATGAATAAGTCCGTTAGAAATGAATTTGAAATGATCTGCGTGGAAGATTCAGAAGCACTTAAAGCTTAGGTTTTATTACAATATCTCTTAGTCAAACTCAATGATAGGCATCTGGTGGTTTTTGTTGAGTAGATGGCGAAATCTGAAGAGTTTGAGAGTAGAGAGATTTGGTCAGGTGTGTAAACAGGAGAATATTTTGAATATAACTTTGAATAAAGAGGTTATATTGGTGTTAGAGTGAGGCGACCAGGTCCCCCAAGTGTGGAAGTTATGTTAGATGGGGAGGCAGCTGGAACAGTGTCTCAGTCAATATTGATGATAAATGCTTGGTGAGAAGGGGAATGGATGATGTAGAGTTTCGTAGGAAAGTCTGTGAATGGCAGAAGGTGGTGGTGCAATTAAATCGTTGGTGAATGTAAAGGGCTAAGTCTTCTAGTCGCGCTAGGGTCTTACACTGACGGTATGCTTGTTTACCTGTGATACTTGTATAGTAGTGAGCCTATGGTCTGGGAATAAGAGTTCAGTCTAAAAAGTATATCAAATGTAGTCAGGATGGACAATCTATAGGGGCAAATTGCTAGGTGTGAGAAGAATTGATAAATTGAGATATGAGCTATGAATGCAATGAATTGTGTGGTTGTGATAAATGAGAAGGGGATAAACGAGAGAATATAAGAGAATATTAAAGTATGGTTTGGTCATGTGGAAGGATGAATGAAAAGATCGGTTTTTAAGAGGAATATTTCTGGTTGGCGAATGTGTAGAAAACCGAGCGTGTCCGGTGTAAGATCAGAGAAAACAGGTTGGAGGAGTCAAGTTCCGAATTATGAGGACAGTAATCGTGAGTTTGCAGAGTCGAGAATAAAGGTGCATAATAAAGAGAAATATGCGGGGTCTTTGTGTGAGGAGGGTAACTTGGTTGTGGCGCACCTGGTCAAGGGATGAAACTGTTCCACGACGATTTACCAATAAGTGAGGTTGTGTCACCGTCGCAGTCAGCCAAATGAAGCTATACGGGTGTGTATATTCTGACTGCGGACAAGATTCCTTACTAAGTTAAATGCGGTACAGTAAGGTCTGGCTCTTTCTTTTTTACGGAACTTATGTCAATAGATCTTTATACTAGCTTTTCTTTCTGATTGCTTAAGCACTTAACCAACAATTAGTCTCTTTGGGAAATAAATAGGTAAGCTGAACGAATATAATTATTATATATATTTATATAAAGCTTATATATTATTATATAAAGTACATTTGATATTGAAAATTATGAATTTTACTATATTATTACCGAAACTAAAAATAACTGAATGATATATAATATATGATATGAATATAATATATAATATATATTTTTAATATTATATATTGAAGATATATTACTATAGTAATCACTTATATATCTATATAAATAATATCATATATATATATATAATATATATATATATATATATAATATATTATATTATTTCATTTTCATTTTACTATTCTTTGGGAAGCGTAATTTTGTATAATGAAAAAAAAAAAGGGCCACTAACCAAATCAAATATTGAATCATCAAGAACTTTAATTTCCACAACGTTTTCGTTAATGACATCAAATCCTGTCAATTATGGTTCAAGAAAAGACACTACAAAATAAATAAATAAGACAATTATAAAATATAGCAATTTAACTGAAATAAAACTAAAATATATATAAATAATACCAAAAATAATAATCTTGGATAAGAATAAATAAAATAAATAAATAAATCAATAATAAATAAATCAAATAAATAATAAATAAAATCTTGACCTAATGGATTAAAAAACAAATTATTTTTTTTTCATCTTCAGTTTTTTAAATGTTTGTATATTTTAAAATCATTGAACTAAAAATTTTCTTCTTAAGTTAAATAGTAATAATCAAACAATATTTTTATTAGTATTTACAACTTAAAAAGAGTAAAAAGTTTTTAGAATCTCGTAGATTTTCACTCCCTTAATTATTATAAAATAGTTTTTGTTTGAGTATCTTCTCTCTCTATTATGGTACGCATTTATTGAGCTTTATTTATTTTTTTATTTATTTATTTTATTTATAATGTCTTGTACATCATATAAAGACTTTTTGTCTGAATCCGTTACTCAGGCTTTTAAGAGGACAGCAAAGCTTATTATTTTTTGTTATTCATTTAAATTTATTAATTGTTAGTTTTTTAATTTGTTGTTATTGTTTAATTCTATTTATTATTTTGTAGTGTCCTTTCCTGAGGTAATGATACATTTAAGAAGTCATTCGCGAAACGTTGAATAGAGATTCTTGAGATGATGTTACGATTTGAGTTAGTGCTCCTTTTCATTATATATATATATATATATATATATACTGCCGTATAATATATATAAATATAATATATATATATATATATATATATATGAACTCAATCTTATATATAATTTATAATAATAGATATAATATAATCAAAATATTATAGTACAATAAAATTAATATAATATCGTATTATATATATATATCAAATGTTTGTAATTATCTATATATATATTTATATAAGTTATATATATATGCTATTATTACATATTAATAGTTTAAATAATAATAATAAATGCACAAATATTTAATTTAATAATAATAAAATAATCAGATCATGTGAAATGATAATAATTATAATGAGAGAATTTGGTATGCAACTAAGAAAAACACTTTTAGTGTATGTTGACTAAACTCTATACTTATAAATTAGTAGAAGAGAGAGTCGACCATAGGGTATCGGTGACAATATAGAAGATTCCATCTATCATATCTTTTATATAATAATGCTTATCTCGTGTGTATTATTATATTTTCCATGATAAAAAGGACTCTTATTTCATATTAATATAAAATAAATAAAAAAAATTTGGGGGGCTAGGTAGGTTATGTTTTAAAAAAAAAAAGTGTGTCTTTTTAAAAAAAAACGAACACGTTTTTTTTTATAATGCGCTATAGTCTTACATGAGGTATGTTTGTACCTACTTAATTGTGTAGCCAGTGAGACTGATGGGTGCTGGGCGTAACTATGTAAGTATTACTGATACAAGTTTCAATATGAGTCAGATGGCATAATCTTAGGGGTTAGGCTATGGTGAGAAGGATGGAATCAAAAATGAGAATGATAGACTTCATTAAGAGAGTTGGTGTGGTTTGTGGTAAAATAGGGGTAAATGAAGAGAATAAATGAAAATGTTGAAGAAATTCCAGACTCTCTGGGTCATATGGAAACGATAGAATGATAGTCGGTTGGTTTAAGGAAATTCATTAAAAAACGTCACAGGATATTGTATAATGAGTGGGCCCAGATGTGTGGGAAAACCCGCTAAAATCAATTAATAAATTGCTCTTTTCTGCTGTTTTGAAATTGCATTTCAATGAAAGGAGCATTATTTTTTTCAAATGCGAAAATACGCGTTAATAACTGCCATTTTAAAGATTGTAGCCTTAATTGTTTCAAATGTTGTAAACTTAGGCCTTGAAAAATCGTACTTTTAAAGAGTTGGCTATAATTTGTAAGTAAACTTACAACTATATTCCTGCGTTTATGAAGATCAGTTTTTGTTTTTAAATAGCATGAGTTAAACTTATGCTTGCTATATTTGGTTATATAAAAAGAAATATTAATTTCATTAAATAAATCGTCACATTTAAGACTCCAATAACATTAATAATCTTTTTTCTTGCTTTTGAAATTGCATTCTGCAATGAAAACTACGCATTATTTTTTTTATAATGCTGAAATACCGTTAAACAACTCAATTTTACGATTTAACAAATAATTTCAAATGTTGAAATTTAGAATATTTAAAACGTGGGTTATCAGATTTCTATAATAATATCGTTCATAATTATATTTATAGAAAATCGAGGCGTATTTTAGAAAGTTAAGATTTTTTATTGAAAAGGCGTTTCACAACTAATGAAATATTTGGTATTTGAATATAATAATATTTTCAAATTATATTAAAGAAAGTTGCTTTACCACCTGAACACTTATTAAAATTCGCTTTTCTGCTTTTTGAATGCTGGCTTTTCAATGAAACAGGCATTTTTTTTTCAAATGGCTGAATCAATACGTTATAACAACTCACATTTGAATATTAAATCTTTCATAATTATATTTGTGAAAGAAAGTTGCTTTCCTGAACACTTATTAAAATTCCATGAATTAATAATACAAATCTCATCATAACTTACGGTGGCTTCACTGATTGGTCGGTCTCTTAGCCAATCACAACGCTTTAATAAAATTAGATCAAATGAATTTTTATGGAATTTAAAAAGAAATTTTTCAATTACAAAAGCATTTCCCGGAGTCAATGCTTATGTTTATAAACAGAAAATTGGCTATAATACTCCCAGGAGTCATATAAATAAAAGGATGAGAGATTCATTCTTAAATGATGTCACTATTCAAAGTCATCGTGACGTCATTAAACGGGAAAACCCATAATTTGTCATATTATGAGTTGTAAATGTGTCTACAAGATTGCAACTAAAATCTTTTTTCTTTCAATATTACCAACTTCAAGATATACCACATTAGGAAAGATTTAGTTAGCTTAAGTTTAACTAGTATATTAATTTATCAAAACAACCAAACATTTAGATTATCTTAAAAAAGTAACCAGCCAATTTATTACCATTTTCTATATATATATATATATATATATATATATATATATATATATATATATATATATATATATATATATATATATATATATATATATATATGCCTATATATATATATTTGCAAATGTTTATATATATCCAAAATATAGTTCAGCTGGAGGGAACTCGTAAAGTGAGTATATATATATATATATATATATATATATATATATATATATATATATATATATATATATATATATACATAAATACAAACATATTTAATATATATAAAAAAATAAAAAGATAAAAATATATATATCTTTATATATAATATATATATATATATATATATATATATATATATATATATATATATATATATATATATGTAATATAACTATAATAATAAATATATATATATATATAATTAAAAAAATACTATATATATATATATATATATATATATATATATATATATATATATATATATATATATATATATATATATATATATATATATATATATATATTTATATATAAATATATATATATTTATATATATATATATAAATATATATATATATATATATATATATATATATATATATATATATATATATATATATATATATATATATATATATATATATATATATATATATATATATATATATATATATATATATATATATATTAGAATGTTTAACTTTATAATTTTTGTATATAGTCTTTTAATTTATACATAAACATGACAATGCCAAAGTTTATATTACATTAGAGATAATAAGGAAATCTGAGAGTAAATTAAGATAATAATAATAATAATAATAATAATAATAATAATAATAATAATAATAATAATAATAATAATAATGTATAATAATAATAATAATAATAATAATAATAATAATAATAATAATAATAATAATAATAATAATAATAATAATAATAATAATAATAATGATAATAATAATGATAATGATAATGATAATGATAATAATAATAATAATAATAATAATAATAATAATAATAATAATAATAATAATAATAATAATAATAATAATAATAATAATAATAATAATATTGATAATAATAATAATAACAATAATAATAATAATAATATACCTGTTGTATAAAAGATATATATATATATATATATATATATATATATATATATATATATATATATATATATTTAATATATATATAAATATATATATATATATATATATATATATATATATATATATATATATATATTTCTTTAACGTAGTATGTATTGTAATTGAATATTTAAAAGTTAATATAATTCGATGTAAAGGTTGGAAATGATAAAATATAATTAAAAATTTTATTATCTCGAATCTTTGGAATTTTAATTATATATATTAAAAATGTTTTGACCAATAAAATTTCCGTTATTTCTTATGATTTATTTAAAGGAATAAAATTTCATTTTTAGGATAGCAGCGAAGTTTTCCTCACCACACCGCATTATCAGTCAATTTTTTTTTTTTGCATTTCACAGCACCGAAATGAGTGCACTTGTCAAAAGTACCGTATTGAAACGTCGGCCGATACTAATGCAAAGAAAAGTTTAAGGATACTCTCTCTCTCTCTCTCTCTCTCTCTCTCTCTCTCTCTCTCTCTCTCTCTCTCTCTCTCTCTCTCTCTTTCTCTATGTCTCTCTCTCTCTCTCTCTCTCTCTCTCTCTCTCTCTCTCTCTCTCTCTCTCTCTCTCTCTCTCTCTCTCTCTCTCTCTCTCTCTCTCTCTCTCTCTCTCTCTCTCTCTCTCTCTGTCTCTCTCTCTCTCTCTCTCTCTCTCTCTCTCTCTCTCTCTCTCTCTCTCTCTCTCTCTCTCTCTCTCTCTCTCTCTTGTCTATAATGTAAGGAGAAGGTCTGACCAGTCAGTAAACAAAATCTTAAAACTGAAGTTGTCAGTTGTGATAAAATCATATTTCCTCCTCAGTTCTTTCAATTTACTGGAGACATCGTTTACGTAAGAATAAAAGTTAGTTTTCTATTCGAAACAAAACTATTAAATAGCTTGTTAGTACTAGGTTTACAGGAGAGTTTAGAGGAATGGATTTTGTTGCTGTTTGTTTTAAGCTTATCTTTATTGAAATCGAAAAAAAGACAAGTTTAATGACTCACAGAAAAGAAAAATCGAAGTATGGATATTATATAACCTATAAATGACGTGTTTTTTTTTTTGTGGGGGGTGGGAAATGTTTAAGGTATGTCAATTAGAAGCAGAATTGCGAAGACGGAATAGGAACCGGTGAAATTTTTTGGGTGGTCGAGCCGATGTTGGATCAGAAAAGTAATTTTTTGCTCTATAATTAAAAGGTTTAGAGATAGATTGAAAACCTTAGCTGCATACTTTTAAAATGATGAAGCCGTAGTTTGAGCCGGCAAAAACAAATGACGAGCTCCGCAAACCCTGGTTTAGGAGACTAATCAATTATTTAGTTCATTTGATGGCACAAATTTAGCCTACTATCTTTATAGATAATTTACTCGTCTGTTGAATGTTTTGAATGATTCAATGATTAACCAAGTAGCTCCTCTCCTTCAATAATGGTAGATTCTCTTAAAAGACAGTTTTCAACTTTTTTAATTCAGCTGCCATTTTTCACTACCTCCAATATTGAAAATTTGAAGCAACTTCTGTTTATATTTCCTTCTACATTTTTTAAAAAGTTTCCTAAATATCATCCACGCTGAAGTTTCTAGTTTAGTCATTCCACATTTCATAGTCTTATTCTCTTGAGAGAGAGAGAGAGAGAGAGAGAGAGAGAGAGAGAGAGAGAGAGAGAGAGAGAGAGAGAGAGAGAGAGAGAGAGAGAGAGAGAGAGAGAGAGAGATGTATTCTCTTCAAAGAAGCAGGTAGCAAGGGAAAAAGATAAACCCAAATGGATAGGGTTTGATGGAATAAAAGTTCTATTACTATTACCAAAAGGTGATGGCTTGATTGATAAAACTGATTTCAGATGGTTAGAAGGTGGAGCTCAGTTTGTGGGATGTCTTTCCCAAGAGTGCAATTAATTCGAAAACTAATTGAAAATATACTACCCCTTAGAAATATGAGATACTAAGAAGGATCTATATATATATATATATATATATATATATATATATATATATATATATATATATATATATATATATATATATATATATATATATATATATATACTGCCCCTTATATACTATATATATATATATATAGGTAGATCAAAACATACACTCGTAAAAACAAAAACAAATAATTTTTTTGAATTACTGAATAATGAATATAAATTGGGCAAGCAAAATGGAAATAGGGATCATGTCGTTTAATACTATCACCTCCACGCATACATATCGATTGCGTGGATTCAGAACACACTTCATAAAAGTGAAATAAAAATGTATAGAGTCAGATTTAAACTATAGTAATAAAGCAGCTTCAAACATTTAAAAATATTTTTAAAAAAAAGTTGAAATCTATGTAAACTAACGTAACTCAAGTTAACTTTACTTAACGTATCATAGCCTCACTTAACGTAATTTATTTTTATATTTATAATTTATTTCACCTTGCATTGTTAAAATAAAAAACACGCTTCTGGCACAATGCGCGCATTGTACATTTTGTTCGATAACGTAGGTTTAAAAAAAATTTGACTTAAGCTTAACTGGAAGTAGATAACCGACATGGGCCGAAAATAGTTATATAAGCCACAAATATATTATCATTTCAAATTTCCTATAATATAATTAACACTACGAGCGCAGGATTATTGTGACATTATTATTATACTCGAACGAGGTTGGCAACACTGGAATTACTTAAACAAGGTTGGCAACACTGGAATTACTTAAACGAGGTTGGCAACACTGGAATTACTTAAACGAGGTTGGCAACACTGGAATTACTTAAACGAGGTTGGCAACACTGGAATTACTTAAACGAGGTTGGCAACACTGGAATTACTTAAACGAGGTTGGCAACACTGGAATTACTTAAACGAGGTTGGCAACACTGGAATTACTTAAACGAGGTTGGCAACACTGGAATTACTTAAACGAGGTTGGCAACACTGGAATTACTTAAACGAGGTTGGCAACACTGGAATTACTTAAACGAGGTTGGCAACACTGGAATTACTTAAACGAGGTTGGCAACACTGGAATTACTTAAACGAGGTTGGCAACACTGGAATTACTTAAACGAGGTTGGCAACACTGGAATTACTTAAACGAGGTTGGCAACACTGGAATTACTTAAATGAGGTTGGCAACACTGGAATTGCCTAAACGAGGATGGTAACACTGGAATTACCTAAACGAGGTTGGCAACACAGGAATTACTTAAACGAGGTTGGCAGCACTGGAATTACCTAAACGAGGTTGGCAACACAGGAATTACCTAAACGAGGTTGGCAACACAGGAATTACTTAAACGAGGTTGGCAGCACTGGAATTACCTAAACGAGGTTGGCAACACTGGAATTACTTAAACGAGGTTGTCAGCACTGGAATTACTTAAACGAGGTTGGCAACACTGGAATTACTTAAACGAGGTTGGCAACACTTAAATTACTTATTCAGGAGGCAATTAATTGCACCCTAGAATCCGGACCAGGGATCAAACCTTAGCTCTATGCTACGGTCGCGCTACCCTTGAGAAACGGTATCCTGATAAATATATAATTAAGCACAAAGCCAAATACACAAACACACTAATTAACACATTTACAAGTATAATAATAATAATAATAATAATAATAATAATAATAATAATAATAATAATAATAATAATAATAATAATAATAATAATAATAATAATAATAATAATAATAATAATAATAATAATAATAATAATAATAATAATAATAATAATAATAATAATAATAATAATAATAATAATAATAATAATATGTGTGTGTGTGTGTGTGTATTGTGTGTGTGTGTGTGTGTGTGTATTATTAAGCCAATGTGTGTGTGTAATACCATAGTACGATTTTAGACTCGTGCCATACCAGCATTATAATAACCTAATAACGAGGTGTAAGTGTATGGTATGCGTTTAAAATGCAAGTAACGCTAAAGGGAATGTGTTATTCTTATGTGTTAATTTTATGTTAATTTTACGTGTTAATTTTTTGTATTAATTTTGTGCTAATTTTATGTAAATTTTTATTAATTTTATGTGTTAACTTTATGTTGCCAACACATGTGTAAGGACCGACAAAATAAACGTTTTTAAAACGTATAGAGCTTTTTAAAATGTATATGAAAATTTTCTCTTAGCAAGAGCTTATATATATATATATATATAT
>JABUQX010117638.1:0-7500 GCA_015478945.1 Trachelipus rathkii
TTACTATATATATAATATATATAATATATTAATATATATATTATATTAATATTAATATATATTAATATATATATAATATATATTAATATATATTAATTAATATATATATATATATATATAATTCATATATATATATTAATATTAAGTATAATATATATTATATAATATATATATATATTTTTAATATATATTATATAATATATATATTAATATATAATATTATAAATAATATATATATATATATATATAATATATATATATAATATATATATTATTAGCTGAGTAGTTTTTAGGGGATTTAGGAGCTGCCCAACTACCAAACCTATCATCTTGCTAGGAATGCTGAGTATCATTAGCCTACGGAGATTGGTCGATTAGATCAGCACCGAGTAAAACTTGACCTATTCTATACACTTCGGTCAGAAATTATATGAAAGTAGTTAATGGTGAACATTGGAATATGTCAGTAGGTAATAATATAAGTTGAGTCAGAGAAGAAGAGAGAGGTGATGTAGATGTATTTAAATAAAAGAGTATATCAAAATAATTTTAAATAATAATTTAGATACTACGCTGTGATACTGAAATACAAAGATGAATAAGAAAAGGTAAAAATTATGAGTGGTGATGATGATGAAATGTTAGTGCGATGCTGAGGTTGAGTGAGAAGTATGAGAATGAGTAATATGAGGCAAGTAGAAAGTATAGAGTTATTTAGGTCATATATTTTGAATTAGTAAGTGACCATGTTGGTACAAGCTATGGGTAAGACCTTTGTGGTGTGTGAGTCCTAGAATTCTAATGGTTAAATTTAAGATTTAGAAAAATAGAGGTAGTCAAAGGTTATGAGTTAGATGGTTGTGACGTTAATGGATCTCATATCTGAAGGGAAACGTTTGAAGATGAGTATAGATTATTTTAGTGGAGGAGATATTATTAAATGATGTATCCTATGAGAATTGATAGTATGAAGTATAGTATGAGATAAAGCTTACTATTGGATATGATGTTAGGGTAGGACCTGAATGGTTGGATATAGGTGATTATTCAAAAAAATGGGATACTGTGAATATATACAAGGTTAGTTTTGAGGAGTATGAGGGAGGTAATGATAATAAATGATGAATTGGTATGAGTAAAGGTTGATTTAGTTATATTTCATTGATTGAAAGAGAGACGGGGTAATTAGTGTGTTAAAGTATATATACTTTCTTTTAAAAACTATACAAGATGATATCCATAAGATATACTAGAGTTTGGTGTATAGGTTATATGAATATATAGTATGAGTATTCAGAAGTGAAAAGTATATGATTTAGTAAAATTTTTGAGCTGTTGGTGAAGAATAGGAGATGTTATGAAGATATGTGTTGGATGTTTATAAAATATCAGTATGAGAGGGGTTTAAGGAATGGTGAATTATACGATATCATATTATTAGTTATATGTTTATTGTACAAATATATATTAGTTAAGGCTATTATATTATAGGGGAGATTTGGGAATGTAGATGAGAAGTGATGTATTACGAACAGGAAGTAGGTATAATAAAATTAAGAGTGAGAAGTTAAGTGTAAGCATTAAGAAGTAATAGGTGGAAAAATGATATGTAAAGAGAGCGCTCGCTTAATAGTTATAATATTATACATATATTATATATATATATTATATATATATATATAATATATATATATTATATATATATATATATATATATATATACGATATATATATTATATCGGATATTGGATGTGATAACTAAAGTTTGAAATACTTAGAATACATAATCTGGTGGAGCAAAATGTAAAGGAATAGCAATTGTTTAAGTATGTTGACAAAAGTGAAAGTGTTGAATGTAGATATAGTATTGTATTATAAAGTAGTATAAAGTAAAGTAATGATTATAACTAAATGACTATATAGTAAATTGAGTATGGAATGAAGAGGTGAATGAAAGCGTTAAAGGTATAAAATAAAAATGAATAAGCGTAGTATTGTAAATCTACTCTAAAAAAAGCAAATTATAGATGAAAGTTTTCAAAATAAGAAAGATGCTTTGGATTAATATATATGATAGAGGGGAGAACTATATGAAAATAGCTAATATTAAGTGTGTATACGAGGAGTCAATATAACAAGAAATATTAATATTTTTGTACAATATTTCAGAATATATCACAAATGCATGACAATAGCTACAGGAAAAAGGAATACAGAGTAATTGCTATTATATGGGAAAAATGGGGAACTCGGTTTCCTCCGAAGAAAGTGTCGATACAGGAGAGATTAGAAATGAATGGAATTAAAAGGGAATCTGCTTAAATATAAAAAAAATAACAAGAATAGGAAAGAAAATATAAGATAAAATAAGATAGAGATAATAGAAAGAATATGAGATGCTAACAAAACAACCTGACAATACTGCTCAACAATCGAAAATACGGAATAAGCATTATTATTTTGAGATAATCGCACGTGTTTGATGAGAGATGAAATGTGGTGGTTTATTGTATAGTTAGCGGAGAAACTGTAAAGAAAGAATATAAGTTAATTAATTAAGGTGAAATGAGGTTATTAAATATATAGATGTGAAAAAATGATAATATAGTGCTAGGGTAGGGAGTTGATTTTTTTTATTATATGAAACAGGGGAACTGAGTTGAAGTTAAATAAATATCTCATTAGACAGGTATATATATGATGAAATTACTAGTGAAATGATCAAGAGTCGAGAGGCCGAGATTGAGTGAATTATGAATTGCTTATTTAGTGAAGTGTGTTAAATAAAGGTTTATGTGAGTATTTAAGTTCCAAGATGAGATTGGATAGAGGATAGTAAGCGGTAAGTACCTTGTTATATTATAAGGAGTTAGGAGAGTAAAATAGAGAACTGTAGAAATTATAGGGGAATAAAGTTTATTGTAGTGTTTGAGTATGAGGAAAGGATTCTATGCTGGGTATTTTTGTGAGTCGAAAAGAGTGACTCGAGTGACTGAGTGAGATACGAATTGTGAAGAAACATAAGTAGTTAGCGTTTAGGAGATGTAAGAGGATGTGTGGAATGCTCAAATCTTATTAACATTGAATACAATATGATTGAGAATAAAATGAGGGAATAAGAAGAATTATATATATGTATAGATGTATAGTGTACATTATGGCGAGACTAACTAGTAAGCGCGAGCTATTCACGAGTAGCACGAATCGAGAGGGAGAGAAACATCTATAGGGAGGGTGGTGGGTGAGTGACGATTTTCACTGCATTACCTGGTCACATACCCATCTTCTTAGATAGATATCAAATAAAGTTATATATATGACGATAGTGAAGCGTATGATGTAATAGAATTAAATTAGTATGTCTAAATGTAGTTGATTGGTTTAGAGGATTTATAGCGTAAGTGAGACACGTGAGTTAGTGTTATGTCTCCTTGGTTATTCAATATACTGATGAGTAATGTGGTATGGGTTATATGAATATATATATAGAATTATGAAGAGGTAGGGATCTGAGCATATTAAATAATGGTGTTAGAATGTAAGGATGAATGGGTAAGTGAAAGTAGGATGAAGATGTCCACTACCTATTGATTGCGGAGATGATTTTGGTTCTGTGTGGCATGATCTAAAAGAGAGTTTGAGAGGATTGGTGGAAGAAGATTTGGGCAGGGTATGATATAATATAGTTATATAATGATAGGGGTCACTAGAAAAGTAAAACGTATAGATAAGAGTATAAGTGATTATGAGTTTATGTGAGTAGATGAGATAGTCTCAGTGTGAAGTTAATTATGATTAGATGATGAGCAGCTGGAGCAAGTGTACTGTATTTAAATATATTTATAGGGTAGATAATGTGTTGTGATGAGAATGGGAACGGATGATGCAGAGTGGTAGTAGGGAAAGTTGTGAAATGGCAGGAAGGTATTAGTCTAGGTGTCACAATTAAATATCGTTATGGTGTTAATGATTAAATAGGATCTAATGATCTTAAGTATGCGCTAGAGTTCTTAACTTAATGATAGGATATGTTGTTATCACTATGTGTTATTGATATATGGTAGTGAGACTATGGTCTGGAATAAGAACGTCAGAGTATAATATATATAGATTTAAAAGTCAATATATTGATGTCAGTACGTTATAAATATATGGATGCAATCTTAGGGGCATGCTAGGTGTGAAAATAAGAATTAATAAAGTGAGGATTAATGTAACATTATTAGAGAGTCGTGTGGGTGTGTAAAGAAAGGGGTAAATGAGTAGTATAAATGAAAGATATGTTGAGATATGGTTGGTCATTATGGAAAGGATGAATGAATAGTACTATTGGTTATAACTGACGGAATATAATGTATATTATATATAGTGAGATGTTGGTTTTGGGATAACCGACGTCATGAGGAGAGACCGCGAGAAGAGAGAAATGAGATGGATTGAAGATCGGTTGAAATCGAAGTTAGTCTGAAGGATAGAGAAATATGTTAGAGTTTATATGGGCATAGAGAGCCGAGATATAAATAGTGATTGATCATAGATATGAGGAGAGTAAATGGACGGTGGTTTTAGATATGGGGGCATGGTTGTGGTCCACCTGGCAGGGATATGAACACCTTTACATATGTACGTATTATTACCATAGTGTAAGGAGGTCCGTCGCGTATCCCTGATACTCTAGTTGTTTGGGAATATATGTCTGCATTGGGCGATCGAAGACTCTCGCACATGAATTAGTGTGTATAAGAGTTATGACGGTTAACATGTTGCGAGACGAAAGCCATTGAGACACGCTATAAGGGTGAACCTTTCTTTCTCTCGCAAGTTTTTCCATTAAATATCTTTCTCTTATTCTTACCTGTTACTATAACTATTCTCTCTCGAGAAGATCCGGCTTATGCGACAGCATCTTATACTCAAGCATTTTCGTCAGAAAATGAATTTTGCCCAATATATTTCTCTTTCGGCGCAAAGAGAAGAGACGCAGATGAAAGACACATAGAAGAATTAGTAAAATTCAAAATTAATTGAGCATTCTATATATAAATATATTTATTATGAGCAGTATTAAATTATTGTTGTGTGATGCGTTTTTATTACTACTCTATATCGTACTTGTTAAATGTTGATTATTTAAATGTTAATTCTTGCTAACCATCTAAGACTGTGTCTTGATGAAAATTATATAATTAATGAAATTTCTAGGTATTCTTTACCTTTAATATAAATACTATATTTGAGGCATTTACTCCTATCTTTCACAACACTATAGTGTTTTTCTCTTTATTCACCTACTATAAATACCCTCACCTCTCACTTCTCATACTAATTGCTCTCATTAAATTCTCAATTCTTCGCCATCGAGAGAAATTGTAATACTTTCAATGAATTTAATGGTCATATTTTGATCATCTCTTCCTTCAGTGTCTTTGTAATCACTCAATATTTTTCTTTCCTATATGTTAACTCCTACTAGCATCCTTGAATAAGGTAGCATGACAATTCACACTAGAATTAAGCCTCTTTGGTCTGTCATCTCTCCACTTACTCAGATTTTCTATAATAGACTTCGCATATTATGAATGGACTTGTCCTCCGCAATATTGATACATTGTATCACTGATAGCTAATTTATAATGTAAATAACATTAATTATACTGAATTAATTTTATAGTAGTAGTATTATTATTATTATAATAACAAACAATAATCATATACACTATATCACAATTATTAATACTATAGAGAAATATAATAATAATCAATACAACTCCTTAAAACACTGATTCCATGAAAAATGATATGAGAAGAACTTCAATAATAATAAAAATAATAATAATAAACTCACACTCAACCTCTAACCAATTAATTCTTCTTTTTTGTCTTATTATTCTTCTTTCAACAGCTCATCTATACTCAGAATTGATGGAATCCTAGGCTCATAAGAACGGGTATAGGTTATATACTAATCATCTATCACTCGACAGATCGGAAGATATTCTGCCTTATCTGTGAAAATGGAGCAGCATATAATAGGTCAACACAGCTCACTAGAAGACTGGTTATATCGTGTGAGATATAGGAAGTTAATGTGTTTCAGTTTCATAATATGGAATAGTTCAGGCGAGAGAGAAGACGATTCCTCACTCGAAAATGTTAGATTGCTTAGTGCAAGTAGAGATTAGTGACTTGGAAGGAATAATTAAATAATAGATTTTATATGAGTATAATATATACTAATGAAATTATATTATGAGAGTAAAGTAATACAATAGAGTTTTATAAACCAATAAAACTTCAAATATATAGATTACCTTATATCCATTATAAAAATGATAGCAATAATATATAACTCAATTAGTTGTCACATGTAATTTTATTAGATAATTTTTTTTTATTTCCGTAGGTTGTAATTACCTATATATAAATTACCTATATATATAGGTTGATATATCTAGTGATATAATATAATCTTAGACTACCTGTTCAAATATTTAATTATAAGTATAGAGTTATAAAGCATAATGTAATCCGTAAGTAGCATAATTTTACATAATAGGAAAGGGCCTTGTTTGAGGTTAGAGTATAATAGTGAAGGAATACAATATAGAGAAAATAAACTATAAAGTTTAGTTTAAGAATATAATTATTATATATTTACAATTAATAATTATCCAATCAATCATAAACCTTTCTTATCTTTCCGACAACGTATCTGGGCGATAAGCGCCTGAGAGAAATAGTATAGAACCAGGCTCTTCGAGATTAGCGTGAGAGCGTATTTTATTGAACCTTAACTCTAACACTTGAAGAAACATGGATATATTCAAAGCATATATCTCTCACAAGTGCTAATAGAATGGAGAATTTAATAGATGTTGGGACTCAAGTTACCATATCTATAACTTTTACTTTAAAAACACACACTATTGTCGACCATCAAGAATCACTATAGAGTTTTGTAGTGATCGACAATCGTAATACTCGAATGCGCTCTTGTGTGCGAGATTTTGAACTTCCTTCTTTCCCCACACCAACATATAGGGATATGATCAAATAGGGATAAAAGAGAGAGTTCTTGTATGCTCTTCCTTACAAGCTCCATCGCTCTACTTATAATCACATTTGTTGTCTATGCAAGCAACATTAATATTAACCAAATGACACCTATTTTACAAGTAATAGCAAGTTTATGATATGTGAGAGATATACAATAAGGCTATATCAATATGTCAAAAACGCAATTCGATTGTTCGAATCTCAGTAGCCTGTGGTCTACTTCACAAGTGAGAGATTCAAGCACTAAATATATCTAATAAAAACATTAGGAGAGGGACCGCATTAAAAATAAAGTTAAGGCTAACGTCACAATCACTTATGCGAGTGTATGAATCGATTACGAAGTAATAATAATTACGCTGAACTATGAAGGTTCTCTCATTGGTAGCTGTTGTATGTGTCTAAAGGGGTAATGCGATCAAAAAAGTTGTAAGATTGCTTGCC
>JABUQX010117638.1:15000-19513 GCA_015478945.1 Trachelipus rathkii
GTACCAATTTACGCCCTGAGTCAGACTGTACGGTCGACTATATCGGTTACACAGACGACGAAATCGATTGTCGGACGGGCATACTTCAAACATCGCTAACAGTCCCAGCAAAATCTTTGAACATTTCAAAAACGGCACCATGGTCATCAACTAATTAGCAATATTTCTTAAACACTTCAACAATATTATTGGATCATGTGAAGTCTCAGAAACTTAAAAATTGCGGAGGCCTTCTACAACAAAACACGCAGACCAGACATTACCATAAAATTTAATGTATTATCTGTTAGATTAAATATCAAATTTGATTTAATTTATTATATATTATTTAGACCATTCGCTCACAAGAATTAATCCTCTGAAGATGTCTCAAGTTTAGAGACGAAACGCGTCGGGAAATGTAAATAAATATATCTTCTTCTTCTCAATGTAAATTGTTTTCAAAGATATTTTAAGAAAATTAAACTATGTACATAGAAATAACTATTTTAGAACTTGGAAATAATATCAAAAACCTTTTATATATAATAATAATAATATATAATAATAATAATAATCTATATAATAATAATAATAATATAATATATAATAATAATAATAATAATATAATAATAAATAAATTATTATTATTAATTATTATATTATTATTATTATTATATTATTATTATTATTATTATTTTAATTATATTATTATTATTATTATTATTTTACCAGAGATTTTCAACGCATTTTGAATCTGCAATTTCTTTTTTTCAAATGTTTTGCCAACGTTGTCCAAATCATCAGAAAACTTATGGTCAGAACTAGGTTGCAATGGGTTTATCTTTCTTGCGCTACTGTGACAGGGCTGATTTTTGCAGGCAGTGATAGTAAGTTGAAATTTTACTTTTCAAAGAGGAACAATTACTTTTCGATGTGTCTAATGGTTTTGTGATTGATGGCGAAGAGGTTTTAATGTTTTTCTTCAAAAAAATAAATAGAGAGATAATATAACAAAAAAAAAATAGATTAGAATTTTAAGATAAAAAGTTTCAATTATTACAAAATCTAAATTAAACAAACTTTAATATTGTCAACCTTATGAATATACTACTACTACTAATATAATAATAATAAATAAATAATATAATCATTATTATCATCATCATCATCATCACCCACCTTCTCTCCCCGAGACTGGGAGTAAGGTGTCTAAAATGAGCCAGAAACAGAAAAGTAGAAGAAGAATATGACTCAAGTCGAAAAAAAAAGCCAGCCTTACCGCCCTTTTATAACCATTTAGTGGACCATTTAGTGAGAACTCGTCGCACTCAAAAATATCCAACTTACGACAGATCGAACGGGACCATCATTCTATGGCATCTCGTCAATGTGGAGTTCATCCATTGGCCCAGGTAGAGCATCAACCATACCCATCACAAAATCCCGCCATTCAACTGATATTATACATCGCACAACCGTTCCTACTAGGTTCTCACACTTGTACCCCTTACTGCCTCAAACCTACCACCACCTCGAGAATGATCTCTCTCCACAGTGTATTGTTGCGCTCTTTATTCTTGAGTAGCACTCATCTTTGACTAAGAGTTCACTCCTTTGAGACTTTACCCTAGTCTAAACCTATATTGATGAACTCATGCATCTGTTGTTGCCACCCCGAGTTTCTTTCTCCTGGAACACTACCTCTTAGACTTCACATCCTAAGCTGCCACCATAAGGAGCCCAGCAGTCTGATCACCACCACCGCGACGCAAGGGCACCATCAGTATCCCCCGACTCCACGCAGGTGCTGCATTCACCGCCACGTAAGCCCACAGCCCGCCGCGGGCGCCGCAGGCAGCACAATAACTCACTCGCCCGCTCCGACAGACTCGCGCGCGATTTTATAAATCTATAAACAACATATTGAACATTATTTATAACCTACCTTTTACATTTATACCACATAAACCCCTCTCTAATATTTCTCTATACGTACAATCATTCATCATTTTTTTATTTAATTTCTAGTCTAGCAGATATGACCATGCTATGGTATCAAAAAGATTTTCTTGATCAGAAAACGGTCATAATAACGTCATACTTAGACTCAATATGAGTATGAATCTTGTTTAGATATTTTTCTGAAGATTAACTATGACTGTTCTTGTAGAATTTTGAATAAAAGGTATATTTTAAAAAATTGGTAATGCTAATAAGTAGACAAATAGGATGATAATAAGCATCTCTAGGAGGATCGACTGATTACACTAGGTGTGAGAAAGAATTTGGATTATAAATTAGTTATGACACACGTAAACACTAAACTGTTAAAGAAAGGAATTATGTTGTATTGAAAATGTAGAACAAAGTTTATCTTAATTTGTTTTAATATCTATATTGAAAGAACAGTATTAAAACAAGTATATATACAAGTTATGTATGTGGTGAGTTTTATCCTTATACCATCGCTGAGAGGATTATGTAGTATGCATTATTGTGTATTGACTGAGTTTTACATGCTTTTATTGGTATCAACATGTGTGATGTTTAATACGTGGCGTTTGAACTCATAAGGTTGTGTTTACTGTGGCTAATTACGACTCACACACACAGGTCTAGTGAAGAAGACTATTAAAACGAATACCAATTTTAAGAATTAGAGGAAAATCTACAATAAAAAGGAATATTGCAAATTTCAAAGTAAGCGAAACAAAGGGGTATATGTATGATTTTTTTTTTACGCGCTTTAACTGAGCGGTTCGAAGACTCAAGATGATTGGTGTACTATGACTTATTAAGGAGATTCATAAGTGCCTCCACGCGTTTGTTGAGAAGAGAGTGTATTTTAGGCTATGTGCACTGCTTACACTCAATATGATCCTAAGGGATTGAACCCACACAGAACACGCACATTAAGATCCAAGTAAAATCAGTAAGAAGGGCGAGTTTGAGGATGCAGCGCAGCGATCTCTACAGCTCAGAAGGGATAGTATGCGGTGTGTTAGTTCCTAATATTAGCGCACTGTGTATTTTTACCCTACTGACTTATGTAACGTCAATGTTTTAACTGAGAGCGTGGACGGGAAGGCTGGCTTTCTTTTCTTCATATGGTTCATACCTGTGCTATTTAACTCATCTAATATTTTACTATCTACATATACATCTTGAGTGCAGTAAATTCAGCGAGAGTACATCAACTAGAACGCATAGACCCTACATAAACACGGAGGCGCACTATAGTTAGGCGTTAATATTGAGTATTTAACGTGCTGTATACTGATTATAACTCTATTTTACTGCTTACTCGATTTTACTACTATTAACTCATATGATTATATCACTGTCATTAACTCATATATATTTATATTATATAATCATAATTAGTTATTTTTATTGTTTTATAATATACTTATATTTATTTTATAATTTTATTAATTATTTTTATTTATTTTTTTTATATTATTAATATAATTAATATTATTTTTAATTTTTTTAATAAAAATTCATTATTATACTATATTAGTTATTATACTTATCGGGAACATTATATTGTATTATTATTAATTTAGATAACACACACATCACACACAACACACACTCTACACAACACGCTACACACACACACACACACACATCACTTACATATTAGTAAAAATACCCAATTATTCAATATGACATATATATATACTATATAATACTATAATACAATATATATCATATTATATATACTTAATTTTCATTATTATTTGTCAAATCGGTTATAAAACACACATCAATATATATATATATATAATTTTATACACACATTTCATATGAACACTATACATATCACACAATTCCAACTTGAACTCTATCCCTCTACTCAAAGACAAATTTACAATTTAATAAATAAATAGAATAATTTAACTAATATACACACACAGAATTTAATATAACAACACGCAGAATTATTAATTTATATATAACAGATTTATCTTACATACTCACTAAAACAGATTCTATATCTCATTACATACTATTATAAACACAATATATATATATATATCATAATAAAAAAATTCTAATTAATCTTGTTTAATCCTTTTTCTAATTTTTATTAATAATTCCCTTCCGTAATTTGGTTACTTTTCCACACTTGTGACTAGATCGAGTTACTAAACTCAGTTCGTAACGTTTCCATTTCAAAAAGCGATACTATGATAATTATCGCTTATCTGGCAACAACACTCACGACGAAATGTACCTGGGGATATCACAAACTTACAGCGAGACGACAAGGCAGAGCAAACTCCATGCAACCGTTTAGAAAGGGGCAAATTGCCTGACGTTATCGACAAGCTATTGCAGAAACAAAAGATGAAAAGGAAAAGGTGAAAATAAGTGGTGTATGTGAAAAATGTTTGCTTGTTCGGTGCAAGAGTGATAAAGGTAGTATAAAGGTAGCAATTTTGATGAGTGGATCTGTGGGTACAAAGCCTATGGTAGTATTTGAGTGTGTGAGTCCTAGAAAATTCTAATGGTTGAAATTTAA
>JABUQX010117639.1:0-32596 GCA_015478945.1 Trachelipus rathkii
TAATAATAATAATAATAATAATAATAAAATTAATAATAATAATAATAATAATAATGAAAAATAATAAAAATAATAATAATAGATAATAATAGTAATATAATAATATTAAGAATTAAAATAATAATGATAATTATTATAACAATAACTAAATTATTATTATTTTAAAAAAATAATCAATTCTGTATTATTATTATTAATATTATTATTATTATTATTATTATTATTATTATTATTATTATTATTATTATTATTATTATTATTATTATTATTATTATTATTATTATTATTATTATTATAGATGTGTAAATTAAGTTGTAGATGTAGTGACAGTGTCACGCAGATTACTGTGTGATATAAGTTTTAGTTTATTGAAAAAAAGTGATATGTAATTTATGAGTTTAGTTTGCGATTATAATTCTTTCATATATTATTATATTATATTATTATTAATTATATTATTATTATTATTATTATTATTATATGATTAGGATAAAAATTCTGATGCTCAAGGTGGTGAGTCTATCGCTTAGTTTATGTTGATAATGCTTAACTGTATTATTATTATTATAATTTTTTTTTTATTATTATTATTATTGTTATTATTATATTCCACCGTTTTAATAGTTTTAATGGCGGTCTTGAAGGGCGATCAGAGGTCGGAAAGACCAAAATTAAAAGTCTTTAAAATAAAAAGAAGCCTTTTCCACGTAACGGAATATATAATTTTCCTCCTAACGGCCGATCGAGTCCGATAAACTTTGTCCAGGTTCTTCCCTTCACGTAATTTCAAAATTTCCTCAACTTGAAATTTTCCCCAACTTGTAGTCCTTGTAAATCACAGATTTTTTCTTGGAATTTATTTCTACTACTGTGACTACTGCTACTACTACTACTACTACTACTACTACTACAACTACTACTACTACTACTATTACTACTACTACTACTACTACTACTACTAATAATAATAATAATAATAATAATAATAAAAGATAATAATAATAATAATAATAATAATAATAATAATAATAATAATAATAATAATAATAATAATAATAATAATAATAATAATAATAATAATAATAATAATAATAATAATAATAATAATAATAATCATGACTTGTTATGAAAAGTATATTTCCCAATTCGATTGATTTAGTATATTCCTATTCTCAAAAAGAGAAAAATGGTTGATTATAAATTGAATCTGGCACCTCTTGAGTTTGAATGTTTAATAGTTGCCAGATCATCTTTATATGTTTCCTCCAACAGGGATTTCCTTCGCCATTTCTTGTAAAAATTTCAAAATTTTATAGTTCAATTTTTTTTTAAATTTTATCTATTCGCTTTTAGTCACAATATTTTTTTTTTTGCTATTATTCATATTTGGCTTGTTGTATATATATAATATAAATATATATATATATATATATATATAGTAATATATATATATATTATATATATATATTATATATATTTTATATTTTTTATTTTATATATATAAAATATATATATATATATAATATATGTATATGAGAGAGAGAAGAGAGAGAGAGAGAGAGAAGAGGACGAGAAAGAGGTGACTGTGCGGCGTTGAGCGTGCGTGTGTGTTCGCTGTTTTCGCATTTTTATTTTGTTGTTTGATCTAGCTGCTCTTCTTCTCTTCTTCTTCTTCTTTCTTCTTCTTCTTCTTCTTCTTCTTCTCTTTTCTTCTTATTCTCTTCTCTTTCTTTCTTAACTCTTCTTCTTCTCTTCCTTCTTCTCTTTCTTTCTTCTTCTTTCCTTCAATTCTTCTTCTTCTTCTTCTCTTCTTCTTCTTCTTTCTTCTCTTCTTCTTCTTTCTTCTTCTTTATCCTCCCCCACCTTTTTTTTTCCTTTCCCGTTTCCCCCCCCCTTCACTCCCCCTTCACCCTCTCCACCCTCCCTCCCTTCTTTTTCTACTTCTCTTTTTTCTCTCTCTTTTCCTCTTTTTCTTTCTACTTCTTTTTCTTCTGTTTCTTTCCCTCAGTCTTTTTCTCTTTTTTCTGTTCTTTCGTCTTCTTTTCTCTCTTTTCTCTCTCTCTTTCTTCTCTTCCTTCTCTTCTCTTTTCTGTTCTTTCTTTCTCTTGTTCTTCTTCTTCTTCTTTTTTTTTTCCTTCTCTTCTTCTTCTCTCTCTTCTTCTTTTTTTCTTCTTTTCTTTTCTCTCTTTTGTTTCTTTTTTTTTCTTTACCTCTACATCTTCTTTCTTTTATCTTCTTTCTTTTTTTTCTTCTCCTTCTTTTTTCTTCTCTCTCTCTGTCTTCTTTTTTCGCTCTCTTTCCTTCGTCTATTTTGCTTTCTTCCCTTCTCCTTCTTCTTTTCTTCTCCTCTCTTTTCTCTTCTGCTTTCTTCGTCTGCTTTCTGTCCGCGGTGGGGAGGGAATGGTGGGTTTCGTTCTTCTCCTAGTGCTTGATGGTGCTCAGTCCTTTATCGAACGCTCTCTTTCTTTCTTTTCTTTTCTTTCCTTCTTAATATTCTTTGAACTTTCTTCTTTTGTGGTTTTATTAATTGTTTTTTCTCTCTTCTGTTCTTTCTCTTCTCTCACTTTGTCTTCTCTCTTCTTACTTCTTTTATTTCTTTTCTTTTTTTTTTTTCTCTTTTTCTTTTCTTTTTCTTCTTTTTTTTAATGGATCGCTCTTTTTGCTCACTTTTGCATTCCTATGTTACTCTTTTGCTCATTTTTCTCCTTCTCTGCATCTTCAAAAATCTTATTTTTTCTCTTTTCCTTTCTCACTTCTTCTCTTGTCTTCCTTCTTTTTGTTTATCTTGTGTGCCTTCCATTTCTTTCACTCTTTTCTTTTCTAATCTTTTTAAGTACTCTTGGGAATCTCCGAATTCATTGTTCCTTCTTCTTTCTTCCTTTTTCTCTTCTTTGATCTTTTCTTTTATCTTTTTTCTTTTTCTTTCTTTTTTCTCTTTTTTCTTCTTTTTTTCCTTCTTTTTTCTTTTCTTCTTTTTTCTTCCTTTTTTTCTTCTTTTATTTTCTTTTTTTCTTTTTTTCGTTTTCTCTTCTGTTTCTTTCTTTTCTTCTCTTCTTCTCTCTTTTTTCTTCTCTCTTCTTTCTTCTTTTTTTCTTCTTTTCTTCTTTTTTTTCTTCTTTCTTTTCTCTTATTTTTTTTTTTTTCTCTTCTTTATATCTTTTTCGTTCTTCCGTGAGCTATTTTCCGTTTTTTTTTCCCTCCAAACAATACCCTGATAGTGATGCGTTTTTTTACTTCTAATCTTACCTGAGAGATCCTCGACGTGGGATCAATTCGAGACGGGTTTCCCTCCTACCGGTGCCACTTACTATTTGAAAGAATGACCTTTCTTCCTCAAAAACCATAGAAATTCCCTCGATACGATCTAAGGGCAATTTCTTTTTGAGTTGTGAGAACGATCGTTATAGCGTATATAATTATTATGAAAAGTCTGACTGTTTTTCTAGTACTATTTATAAGTAGACAGTGTCTAATTTTCTTGTATATTGGAAAAAAGAAAAGATTCAAATTTTTTCCCGCGGTCGACTTTTTGGAGAGCGCTTTTGCTTTCGATCTTTTGGCCAGTTATACTAATGTGTTTCCCGATGATAACGTCACTATTGAACTACTATTTACGCTTACACGAATGTAATCATCTTCTCGTAAACAATGGATTTAAGCGTATGAGTCTATCTACTTTGGCTTTACGTAAACATCACTATATGACGATCGAGTTTTCCGGTAGGAAATGGGCATTCGGTTGCTCAATATTTTTTATTATTTTTTTAATTTAGTTACCTCTAAAAAATTATTTTTCGTAGAAATGGAATTTACGTTAGTATAAAGCTATAAAAAAAATTAATATAAATATAATATATGTTACTTAGCATCTATGATATAATCTAATTACATGACTTTAATGAAAAATTAAAGAACAATGAAAAAATAAAATACAAATTATCGTGAATAACTAAATTTATCAATTCGTTTATCAGACTCTTAGATTCCGCGTAATTTTTCTTCTCTCGGGATAAAAACATCGCTTAAGGAACAAATAATTTATTTTGCACCATCTCCGAAAAGTAAAGAGTAACGTTATTTCGTGCCCCCGAGCGAAAACTGGGAGGGTACCTTTAATATTTATTTTACGTTATTTTTTAAGTGTACTATATATCTTATTGCCTATAGGAAATGGGCGTCGTGCGTTGTTTTTTAATTATTTTTTTGTTTATGTTACATTTTTTTTATTTAGTTACTTTAAGATTATTTTACATAGAAACTGAAAGTACGTCGGAGAGCTAAAATAAAAAAAAAATTAATTATCACTTATAAACTACACTTTGCCCTCCCTCTCCTTGAAAAAAACACTCGCTTTAACGGTAACGAAAAATGTTTATTATGCACATCTCCCGAGAAGTAAAAAGTTACGTTTTTCTATAAAAGAAAAATAATATAAATAAATATATTCTTCTTCTATAGACCATGTATACAATTAATTAAGCACTTTTTAAGCATAAATTTAACAAACGAAGAAAACTATAAATATTAATATGTGATATATACTGATTATTTACAATTCTTTTACAGATTGATTCCGTAATTAAAAAATTTTTTTTTTTTTTTTCTCTCTGCGGGAAAAAAAGTATTGAGGAAAAAAAACTTTTTATTTTGCTCTTAACTCACCATCTCCCGAAAAGTAGAAGAAACGAAATTTCGTTCCCCAAGTGAACCGTAGGAGGGTTTTCTTTTAATATTTTTTTACTTACTTCTATTTTTTAAAGTGTAGCAAAGAATCGCTCAAAGCCTATAGGAAATGGGCTCGTGCGTCTCTTTTTTTTAACATACTTTTTATTTTTAAGTTACATTTTTTGTTTAGTTACCTATCCTTCTAAAATATTTATTTTTCATAGAAATGCTTAACATTAAAGTGGAGACTAAATTAAACAAATAATAATTATTATATACATAGTATCACTGCCCTAAAAACATAACTCGCCTTTAAGGATATCTAAAATTTATTTTGGCTTCATACATTCTTCTCCTTCCTCCGAGAAGTAAAATTTACGTTATTTTGGCCACGATGCAGCGTAAAGTGGGACCTTTAGATTTTCTTTTAGTCGTATATTAATATTATTTAATTGATAAGAAGTTTATATTTTACTATTTTCATTAATCTGGATTTATTTTTTCTATGTTCTTAATCTTTTTCCTATATTTATTCATCTTGACCTTGAAAGAATGAACTTTTTCGTTTTTTACTCAAATATCATAGTGACGTTTCGTAATTTACCGAGATGATCCTCGTACCGTGGGTCGATTCGCTATGCGCCTGGGTTTTCCTCTACGGCGCGTCACTTATTAATATAATGAAGTTTCTCTCGATTACCTATAAAATCACCTGACCACTGCGAACATCAAACGGCAATATTTTCCAGGATGAACTATTCGGTTAAGCAATTATTATTATTATTGTGACGTTTTTTCTGTACCATTTATAAGTCGAAGGTTTAAGTTAAAATTTGAAAAAAAAATTTCCCAATTTTCAATGGTCGACTTTTTTGGAGAGCGATTTTGATTTAGAACTTTTGAGTTATAAACGTTCCGATGGAACGTCACTATTGGAACTATTATTACGCTTAACGACGTTCAATTGCGTATAAAATGGATTCTAAACGCGTAGAGTCATTTATTTTTGTGGCTTTTACGAAACGTCACTTTATGGCGACGACGAGGACGTTTCTGAGGTAAATGGGCGTCGTTTCAATATTTTTTTTATTTTGTTTTTTAATTTAGTTACCTCTAAAAATTTATTTATCGTAGAAAATGGAATTTAAGGGAGAGTTATTAAACTTATAGAAAAATATTAATATAGAATATATAGTATAGAACACATCGATAATATTAAGACTTCACAGAAAAATTAAGAATGCGAAATGTTAAAAAAAATATCCAATATGTGAATAATCTGATTATTATCATTCTTTTCCAGACTTAGATTCCGTAATTTTTTTTTTTTTTGGTTTCTCTCGTAAAAAAAACTCGCTTAAGGGAACCAAAAATTTTTGCAGCCATTTTCCGCAAATAGTAGAGAGTGACGTTCTTCTTTTCGTGCCCGCCGAGTGAACCGTAGAAGGTACTTTAATATTTATTTTACGTTTATATGTATATATGTAGCAAAAAATCCCTCAAAGCATATAGGAAATGGGCGTCGTGTGTTTTTTTTTTTTAATCTCTTTTATTTTTTTGTTTAGTTACATTTTTTGTTTAGTTACCCTTAAAAAATTATTTTTTTCATTGAAAACTGAATTTAAGGGAAAACTAAATTAAAAAAAGATTTAAATATTATATATTATGTACACTTGCCCTCAGAAAAAACTCGCTTAAGAACGAAAAATTTATTTTGGAACATACCTCTCCCGAGAAGTAAAAAGTTACGTTATTTGTGCCCCGATCGAAGCGTAAGTGGGGACCTTAAGATTTCTTTACGTCGATATTATATTAAAATTGATATTCAGGTATTCACTTATCATTAATTGGTTTATTTTTTTCTATGTTCTTAATTTTCCCTAATTTTCATCATAACTTTATGTTAAACTTTTTTCATTTTTTCCCTCAGAACACACGTGAGTCCTCGTTCTTACCTCTGAGATAAGTACCCTCGGGAGGGGATTCGATACGAGGACCTGGGTTTCTCTACGGGCGTTCACTATTATCTATCATTATATGGACGTTTCCACATTACACATAAAATACGACTCCGAATCGATTCAAATCGGTGCAATCATTCTTCATAGATATACTATCGTTTTTCACATGCGTATTAATCTATTTATTTAAGTTGGACTGTTTATATTCTGTACCGTTAAGAAGTCGAAGTATACTGTTTAATAGATTTTGTAAGACAAAATTAAATTCTAATTTTTCCTGAAGTGTCGACTTTTTTGGAGGGCGATTTTGATTTAGACCTTTTCTGCGAGCTTATTAAACGGGTTCCAGTAAAGTTCATCTATCGGAACTATTTATTCACTTTTCTCTTCTTTGTTTTTACTGACGTTAATAGCTTCTTACCTTTTTTTTAATTTAGATGATCTTTTCCATTAGTAATCTATCGTAGAAAAGGAATTTAAAGGGTGACTTAAACTATAAAATTTAATATAAATAAATATAGGTTAGAGAATTATAAATATTAGAATTTAATAAAATTAAGAACGAAGACAAAAACTACACACTATCCGATATACGTGAATAACTTATTATTAGCTATTCTTTACAGACTTAGATTCCGTAATATTTTTTTTTTTATTATTTTTTTAATTTGTTACCTCTAAAAAAAATTATCATGTAGAAATATGGACTATTTAAGGCGTAGACTAAACTATAAAAACATAATTTAATGTATACAGCATCGATATTCTGTTCTCGTTGCGTTTAGTTTTTCTAATTATTTTTGTTTAGTTATTAGTTATTTATCTAGAAAAATGGAATTTAGGGGAGACTAAATTAAAACAAAAATAATTATATTAAAGTACACTTGCCCTCGAAAAACTAAAATCGCTTAAGGTAACGTTAAAATTCTATTTTTGTGAACATTCCTGAAGAATAAAAGGTGAGTAAACGTTTATTTCGTGCACCGAGGAACCGTAGGAGGGTACCTTTAATATTTTTTTACGTTAATTTTTAACATACGTGTATGCGAAAATGAACTATCTGTTAAGCAATTACTTTATTTATTATACGTCACTGTTTAATTCTGTACAAGTTTATAGTTCGAAGGTATAAGTTAAAATTTGAAAGAAAAAAAATTCTAATTTTTTCCGAAGGTTCGACTTTTTGGAGATGCGATTTTGATTTTAGACTTTGAGTTATAACGTTCGTTGAAACGTCCACTATTTTTGGAACTACTATTACGCTGTAACGACGTTCTATAGCATACAATAATCTGTTCTAAACGCGTAGAGTCATTTATTTTTGGGCTTTTACGAAACGTCCACCTACGCACGACCCCCATTTCCTATAGGCATTGAGCGATTTTTTGCTACACTTCTTACCTAAAATTAACGTACACAATATATCTTTTATAAGGTACCTTCTTCTACGGTTCAACTCGGGCACGTAAATAACGTTACTCTCTACTTTTTCGATGAGGTGGCGTGCAAATACAATGTTTTGTTTTAAGCGATGTTTTTTTCCAGTAGAAACCAAACACAAATAAAAAATATTACGGAATCTATAGTCTGTAACACATTCGATAATAATTAGTTATTTCACATATGGATATTTAAATTCTTCCTTCTAATTTTTATATAAAGTCTTATTTTATCAATGATCATATCTTCTATATTTATTTTCAATTAATTTTTTTTTATTGTTTGGTCTCCTCATTAAATTCCATTTCTACGTATTATCTTTTTTTCTTATGAGGTAATCTAATCTAAAAAAAAAAGAATAATAAAAACATAGAGTAAACAAACGCCCACCATTTACCTCGGAAACGTGCGTCGTGCGTTTTTTGTTTTTTAATTATCTTTTTTTTTGTTAAGTTACATTTTTTGTTTAGTTACCTCTAATAATTTTAATTTTCATTGAAAACTGAATTTCTCGAGATAAATTAAAAAATAAAAATAATAATATATATTAGTAACTTGCCCTCGAAAAAAAAACTCCTTAAGGAACGAAAAATTTATTTTGGCAACATCTCCCGAGAAGTAAAAAGTTACGGTTTATTTTGTGCCCGATCGAAAGCGTAAGTTAGGACTTTAAGTTTCTTTACGTTCGAATTTACTATTAAGAATTGTTATTCAGGTATTCACTTATGCTGATTTATATTGTTTTATTTTTTTTACTGTTTCTTTAATTTTTCCTAATTTTCATCATACCTTTATCCATGAACTTTTCGTTTTTTTTTTCCTCAAAATATGATAGTGACGTTTCGTCATAATACCTGAAGATACTCGGAGGGGAATCATTCGTAGGCCGGGTTTCTTCTACGGGCGTCACTATTTTTATATAATGACGTATTCTCGATTACCATAAAAAGCGACTCGGAACGACCAAAACGGCAATATTTGAGGGATGAATATCTTATAGAGTAATAATTATTTTATAATGACGTTTAGTCTGTACCATTTATAAGTCGAAGAGTGTTCCCGTTTATAATTTGTAGAAAAAAAATTTTCAAAATTTTCTCCCGATGTTCTTCGACTTTGGGAGAGCGTTTTTTGATTAGACTTTTGAGTTACTTAAACGTGTTCCTGATGAAATCCTCACTTTGGAACTATTATCTAACGTCTAACGAGTTCCTTATCGGGTAAAATGGATTCTTAACGGTAGAGTTCATTTACTTTGTGCTTTTACGAAACGTCACTTATATGCTCGACGAACGTTTCGTGCAGTAAATGGGCCTTCGTGCTATATTCTTTATTATTTCTTTAATTTTATTTTACCTCTAAAAAATTATTTATCGTAGAAAAGGGAAATAACAATAGATCTACTAAAAAAAATATTAATATAAATAAATATATTTGTTAATAATCATGATATAATATTAAAGAATCTTAATGAAAAATTAGAAACGAATAAAAATAAATCTCCCATATAATGTGAATAACTTGATTAACTATTCATTTCTTTACAGACCATTAGATTCCGTCATAATTTTTTTTTTTGGTTTTTCTCGGGAAAAAACTCGCTTTAAGGAACAAAAAATTTATTTTGCATCATCTCCCGAAAGAGAGAGTACGTTATTTGTGCCCCGAGTGACGTAGAAGGGTTTAGTAATTTTTATAAGTGTACAAAAATCGCTCAACCATAGGAAAATGGCGTCCGTGCGTTGTTTTTTTAATTATTTCTTTGTTTTTACCCTCTAAAAAATTTATTTTTTATAAGTAAAAAATGAATTTGAGGGAGATAAATTAAAAAAATTTATAATATAATATATATATTAAATTTACACAAACACTCGAAAAAAATACTCGCTTAAGGAACGAAAAATTTTTTTTGCACATCTCCCGAGAAGTAAAAAGTTAGGTTATTTTGTGCCCCGATCAAAGCGTAAGTAAGGACCTTTAAGATTTCTTTACTTCGATATTTATATTAAAGTTAAATTTGATTATTCAGTATTCACTCATTCAATTAATTGTTTATCTTTTCCTAATGTTCTCTTAATTTTTTCCCTAAATTTTTCATCATTCCTTTATCCGTGAACTTTTCGGTTTTTTTTCCTCAAAATACTTTGGAAACCTTATCCAATACCTGAGACGATAATTACTTGATTCTTATTTATGCCGAGTTTTCCTCTACGGCGTCACTAAAATATAATGACGTTTCTCGATCTTCATAAAAATGACTGTTCCTCAATTTTTAACCTTTTCTCGTTTTTTTTTCCTAAATGATAGTTACGTTTCGTAATTACCGAGACGATACTCGGAGGGGATTCGATCGAGGGCGGGTTTCCTCTACGGCGTCACTCATATTTATAATTTACTTCTCGGATTACCATTAAAATACGACCTCAACGTTACCAAACGGCATTATTATTTTCGGAATAAATATCGTTTAGCCGTATTAAATTATTATTATTGTGACGTTTTTTCTGTACCATTTATTCAGTCGATAAACTATAAAAAATTTAATTTTGAAAAAAAAAATTTCAATTTTTTTTTTCAGAGGTTGACTTTTTTGGAGCAGCGTGATTTTGATTTAGACCTTTTGAGTTATACACGGGTCTACAAACACGTCACTATCTCATGGAACTATTATTACGTCTTCATATCGACGTTCTCTTAAGCTTTAAGAAATAGATCTAAACGCGTATAAGTCATTTTAATTTTTGGTTCTACGATACGTACTATAAACGACTTACGTACGTTCCCGTAGGTATAATGGGCGTGTGCAATACTTTTTTTATTTCTGTTTTTTTATTTAGTTACCCTAAATTAAATTTTATCGTAGAAAATGGAATTATACTAGTACATCTGCCTTCGAAAACAACTCGCTTAAGGGAACGATCAATTTTTTTTGTGCAACCATCTCCCGAGAAGTAAAAGTTACGTTATTTTGTGCCCCGATCGAAGCGTGAGTGCGTAGAAAGACGATTTCTTTTACTTGTAATATTTTCTTATGAGAATAATAATTTTTTCTTTACTTTTCTTTTTTTCTCTTTGTATTCCTCTTCCTTTTTCATCCCTCTACTTTTTCAATCCTCTTTTATCATTTTAATTATTTCTTCTTCTTTTTCTTTTCTTTTTTTATATTTGGTTTCCCTTATTTTTCTATTTTTCCTAATTTTCTTTTTTCCATCTTAAATATTTTACAATTTTTTTTAAAAACTTTTCCTTATTTTTTTTTTCTTCGCTTTTTTTTCTTTCTTCCAACTTTTTATACTTACTATTGGTGATCTTGTCTTTTTCGCTTTTTACTTCTCCTCTCTTTTTCTTTCTCTGATTGACGATATCTTCTCTCGATCTCAAGTGATTCATATTATCCTGATTCGCTGCTTTCTGTCTTGTGCTTTCCTCTCTACTCTTCTCGCTTGTCGTCATCCTTATTTTACTTACTATCTTATAATGACGTTTTCCGGAATTTGCTTATACTTTTCTCTTTCCTAAAAAGAAATACTTAGCTTACACTCAGATTCGCTATTTTGTTTTTCTCATGTGATTGTATTAAAAGCATTAATGATCCAATTTAATTCATTCTTAATACTTGTTATTTAACTCATGATTTTTTTTTAATTTTTTTTTTTTCCTGTGTAATCTATTTCTTATACAACTCCGATTCTCTTAGCGTATATGGCTTTTATCTATATCTTTGAATGATAAAAACAATTTTCATGACTTTTTTGCTTCGAGCGTCCCTTCTTCTTCTCTTTCCTCCTCTTCATGATCTGATGGATTTTGGGAGAGCGATTTTGATTTAGACGTTTTGGGTTATAAAACCGGTTCCCGTTTGAAACCGTCCACTACATGGAATACTATTTACGCTTACACTGACGTTTCTAAGCATAAAACATATGTTATTCTTAACCGTTAGAGTCACTATTTGGGCTTTCACGTAACGTCCACGTATATGTACGAACGCCATTTTCTATTATACGCTGAGCGGATTTTTGCTACGACTCTTTAAATTAAACGCGTAAAAAAATTAATTATAAGTACCCTCCTTATCGGTTTTCACTCCGGGGCTACGCAATATACGTTATCTCCTCTCGTATTTCGAGCGAGATTGGTGTCTATAATAAATTTTTTTTCTTACACTATCATTTTCCTCGAGAGAACCAAAAAAAAAAAATAATTACGAAATTTCATTCAATCCGATTGGATGCTGATATAGAGTTCATCACGTATAAAATCAATTTTCTCTTAGTATTTAAATTGGTCTTTAATTTCTAAGTGAAATATCCTTCCCCTTTATACTTTTTATTCTCATTATTAATTTTTTTCACTAGTTTGGTCTTCCCTTTAAATTACTGAAAACTATAGAGGCGACTAGGTTAGTAGGTACTATTAAAAAAAAAAAATATAAAAATATGTACGACGCCCATTTCCTCGGAAACGTGCGTCGTGCGTGATTTTTTTAATTATTTTTTGTTTTCAGTTTTATTCAAATTTTCTTTATTTTCTAATGATAAATTTATTTCACTTTTTTTCATTGAATTAATAACTTTCCCCAGAAAATATCAATAACTAAAATATAATAATAATATATAATACTAAAGTACACTTGCCCTCTGACTACACAAAATTCCTACTTGAAAAAATTTATTTGCCAATATCTCCAGAGAAGTAAAAAGTTTAGTTTATTCTTTGTGCCCCGATCGAGCGTTTAAGTTACGGCCAATATGGAGGAATTTCTCTATCATTTTCAGTTTTAATATAAGAATGATATTTTCAGTATTCAATTTTATCATTAATTGTTTTTTTTTTTTCCTATGTTCTTAATTTTTTCTAATTTTTCATCATCTATTTTCTCTCTAACACTCTTTTTCGTTTTTTTTCCTCTTTCAATAATACGATAAACCTGTGACGTCTCGTTCTTCACTCCTCGAGAAGACCTCTCTCGATCGGGTATCGATCGAGGCCGGGCTTTCCTTCTACGCGTCACTATATTAAATGCGTTTCTCGATTTATCCATAAACACGACCTCGAACGAATCAAACGGCTAATACTCCTTCAGGGATGAACTATCGTTAAGCGTATTATTTATTATTATAGTGACGTTTTTTCTGTACCGTTTATAAGGTCGAAGGTATATAGGGTAAAATTTTGATAAAAAAATTTCAATTTTTTCCGAGGTTGCGCCTTTTTGGAGAGCGATTTTGATTTAACCTTTTTTGAGTTACTAAATCATGCTCCTATGTAAACGTCAGTATTTGGAACATATTGTTACGTCTTTATAACGTACGTTCGATTAAAGCGTAAGCCATAAATGGATTATACTAACCTCGTAGATGTCATTTATTTTGGGCTTCTTACGATAAGCGCACTATCTGCTCCCGCTTCTGACGTTTTCCGTGAGGCTAAATTGGGTCGTCGGTTGCATATCTTTTTTATTATTTTTTTTTTTAATCATTTTTTTTTTTAGTTGCACTTCTACAAAAATTATTTATCGCAGTAAATGCGTGAACTTAAGGGAGGACTAAATCTATATCATAAAAATTAACTATTAAACAAGGCAACGATGCTTTCGTGCGAAGTTTTTATAATTTAATTTTTCTGTATACATCGCTTGAGGAAGCAGACATATTTTTTTTAGAAAAACCTCCTGAATTTATAGGGAGCTAAACTTATATAAATAATAAAAATATATATTTAAAGTACACTTGCTCTCTCTGTAAAAAAACTCGCTTATATGGAACGAAAAATGTTATTTGCACACCATTTCCCGAGAATTCAAGTAGGTTACGTCTTATTTTGTGCCCCGATCGAGGGCGTAAGTGGGGCCTTTAAGAATTCTCTTTGCGTCGACTATTTATAATTAAGATAAATTGATATTCAGCGTCATATTTGAGGCCCCTGGTTTTCCCTCTGACGCGCGTCCTATAATCTATCTGTCATTTTGTCGATTCACCATAAAATGACCTTCGAACGAATCTAAACGGCATAATTATTATTTGTAGCTGACGTTTATTCTGTTACGTTTATAAGTCCTGACAGGTATATCCCTAGTTTAACATATTTGAACAAAAAAAATTTCAATTTTTCCCTGAGTCGACTTTTTATCTTGAGCCATTTTGGATTTTAGACCTTTTTGAGTCTTAATAACAAGTTCCGATATAAACGGTCACGCTACTTTGGATAATACTATTCCGCTTAATGACGTTCTACTTTAGCGTAAAATTGGTTCTAAACGCCGTCAGAGTCCATTGTTCTATTTTGGTGCTTCAAAAAATGCCAAAGGTCGAACTGCTGAGAGTAAAAAAAGTGTATGTCCTTTTATTATTTTGTTTTTAATTTGACACTTCTAAAGAAGTCGTGCATCCTGACACTGAATGTCACCGAAAGTGAAAAAAAAAAATTATATATAGATTCACATTATTCCTATATCAGTCAATTATAATCTTAAGAGCCATTAAAAAAAAATTAGTAACTGAATGAAAAAATAATATATTCTGATATGTGAATAACTTATTAATAGCAATTCTTTAGACTAGATTTCCGTAATTTCTTTTTCTTTGAGTTTCTCTAGGGAAAAAAACTCGCTTAAGGAGCAAAAAAATTTAATTTTTCCCCATCTCCCGAAAAGTAGAGAGTGACGTTATTTCGTGCCCCGAGTGAACCGTATGAGGGTACCTTTAATATTTTTCTTTATCGTTTAATTTTTTAATAGTGTAGCCAAAAATCGTTCAATAGCCTATATGTGAAATGGGGTAATTAAGACGAAGAAAAAATAAATACGATTATGTGATTAACTTATTATTAGCAATTCTCTACAAGATTAGATTCTGTAATTTTCTTTTTTCTTTCTTGTGGTTTCTTCTAGGGAAATAAAATTCGCTTTAAGGAGCAAAAAATTATTTGCCCCACTCCGGATAGTAGAGATGACGTTATTTCGTGCCCCGAGTGAACCGTAGGGGGGCTTTCTTATATATTTTTTTTTATCTCGTTAATCTAAAGTGTAGGTCAAAAAATCGCTCAAAGCCTATAGGAATTGGGGGTCTAAGCGTTAAAAAAATGAATTCTATAACCGCGTAGCACATTTTATTTTTGGGCTTCTTTACGAAACGTCACTAATACTGATCGACGACGTTTTCCGTAGGTAAATGGGCGTCGTGTATTTATTTTTTTTATCTTTTTTAATTTAGTTATCTCTTTCTAAAAATTCATTTATCGGTTAGAAAAAGGAATTTACAGTGGAGATCCTAATCTATGAAAATAAATATTTATATCTTTTTAAATAATTTATAGTATTATGGATCTGTGTTCTCAATAACTTTTTCGATTTCGCGCACCTGCTTGACTAATTTAACGTTTGCCGAAGTCACCCTATGTTAGATTTTTATAGATGATGATAAATAATTAAGACTTTAAGAAAAACTAAGTAACGAAGTAAAAAAATAGATATCCAATATTTAATATAACTGAATTATTACATTCATTTACAGACATAGACTTTCCAGTAAATATTTTTTTATTTTTTGTGTTCTTTTTTTTTATAAGTTTATTACACAATGGAACAAAAAAAATTATTTCGCGCCTCTTCGAAAAGTGAGAGTAACGTTATTTCTGTGCCCGAGTGGAACCCGTAGCAGGGTATCCTTTATTAGATTTTTTTTACGTTAATTTTTAAGTGTAGCAAAAAATCGCTCAAGGCCTATAGGAAATGGGGGTCGTGTGTTGTTTTTTCTTTTTAATTATCTTTTGGCTTTTAGGATTACCTCTTACAACATTCATTTTTCATGAGAAAACTGAATTAAGGTGAGACTAAATTAAAAAATATTATATATCAAAAATATATAAAGTACTCTTGCCCTCCAAAAAGAAAAAACTCGCTTAAGGAACGAAAATTTAATTTTTGCAAATCCCATGAAGACGTAAAGATAATCTTATAAGGTTTCCCCTACTTACCTTTCTTCGGGTCACTAATTAACGTAACTTTTTACTCTTCTCGGGGAGATGTGCAAAATAATTTTTTTTCGTTCCTCCTTAAGCGAGTTTCTTTGCGGGTCAAGTGTCTTTATAAGGATCGTTCTGGTAATTCGAAACGTCACCAATCCGTTATTTTGGGGTCGGTCGTGCAACTATTTATTTATTTATTTTTAATTTAAGTTTACCTCTAAAAACTAAATTATCGTAGAAAATGGATATTTTAGGAAGTACCATCAATAAAAAATATTAACTTCAATATAAATATAGTACACTTTAAATCATATACGTATAATATAAATTTTAAGGCACCTCCTTCCTACGCGTTTGCTTCGCTGGCAGCTGAAATGAACGTTAACTCTCTACTTCTCGGGAGATGTTGCAAAATAATTTTTTTGTTCCTAAAGCGAGTTTTTTTTCCCGAGAGAAAAACAATAATAATTTACGGAATCTAATTAATTATCATTATCTATAGCAAAAAAATCGCTTTTTTTTTTCTATCATTTTATATCATTTGAACTTTTTTGTTTTTTCCTCTAAATATGAGTGATGTTTCGTAAGGATCGAATGATGATAATTTCCATACAAATGTTTTATATTCACTTCACATTTTTTTTTTTTTGAGTAGGATCTGCCATGTTTCTTTCGTCGTCGTTTTAAAAATATATTATAAGAGATAATTTATAAAAAATTCAAGTTCAAATAAAATTATTTTTAAGATTATTTTTTTCTAAATTTATTTATTTATAAACAACCAATCTTCCTGCTATTCTCGAAAGGTGATTGAAAAATTTTCTGCTTGTAAGAGTATTTCTACTTTGTATGTTCAACTAAACTCATATTTCAATGAAAAACCGATAATCTGTATAAATGTTAAAAAGAAACACTTTTAATTTGAATAAAAGTTTAATTAATATAAAATGTTCATATTCTACATAAAGAATGTGTACAACCATAAAATCTTATTGAAATTATATATATATACATAGATATATTTATTTAAATTGATTGTTCTTTTTACTGTTAAATATTAGATTTTAATTTGCTCGTTTTTCTCTTCCGCCTCCCACTTTTATTTTGTTATTTTCGATTATTTGTGATTTTCTTAATTTTCTCCCTTGATAATTTTATCAAAAATCATTATAATTTATTGCTTCCATTGTTTATTCATTATATTCTTTTCCCTGAATGCCATACTTATATCTTTATTACTTCTTGGCACGATTTGCTTTCTCACACCTTTCTTTCATTATTTATCCTTTTTTGATGATTTGCTTCAATAACTTCAGTCCTATCTGGTTGTTGAGATTTTCTTTCATTAGTTGTCCTGGGAGGAATTTGACGTCCGGAGCTTCTATTTCGACGACGCTGGGATCAAATTGAGCCTCGTTTCTCTCTTGGGTGGCGTAGTCTTCTGTAATGAATTCTAATAGGTTCCCTTGTGCGGTATCATATATTATCTTCCTTTCATACCCCTCTTCAACTCTCCCACAAATCGAGAATAATTTTTTATTTTATCTATTTTTATTTCCAATCTCTTTTTCGAAATCAGTGACGTTAATAAATACATATTTATGGTATATTATTTTATCCTTTAGTTTTTTATGTTAGTAGTAGCTTCATCTCCCCATAAATTATTTCATTATTATACATATTTATTATGAACTATACATTTCTCATTACTAAAGCTACACATCCAACCTTTAATTTATATATTATGTTTCTGGTATGTGAATGCTGGACATAAGACACTTTTATAAAAACGACACTCTAATCTTTACCATTTCCGAGCCTTAAAAATCAATGCCGTTAAGATCGTGTTTTGGTCAACTTTTACTTTTCTCCGTGAATATCAGACGGAAGATATACTTTTTAATACATTTCGGTTTCACTCGTTCAAACGGTATGCGTAAAATATCACGGACATTTATAAATGTCCGACTTTTTGATTAATGCTTCGATGTTTCTCAATGTTGGGTTCCTTCCCTTATTGAAATCATGATTTTTTTTCTAACAAACTTTTTAAAGCTGTTGAACGTTGTATGATAATAATATATAATAGAAAATAAAATGAAGAGAATATTCAAAAGTGGTATATGTATTTTTGTACCGTATGACTTAAAATACTTTAAACACCAAACATAAAATTTACTTCCTATTTTTTAATTATTTGGTGTCATACTATTAAAATTTTAAATTTTCGATCGTTTCTATCCGAATTACCATATTTTTCGGTATTTAATGTAATTTTAATCTATTTCAATATGTGTTGTTCAATGGGTTAATGATAATAAAAATCAACTTTTGCAAAAAGGTTATTTTATAAAAAAATACATATAAAATAATTCATTTCTTTCCTGCACGTAGAGATAAATCAAGTTTTGTAAACGGGAAACGTTTTGATAACTATTTTTATTCGTCGATGAGATTACGATGAAACGTTACTAAAAATAAGTCGAGCTCTCGAAACGCGACAAAATAAACCAACATAAAGCGACTATTGTTTTTTTAATTACGTATATAGATAAAAAAATTTTTTATATTTTTAAATTTTTTTCTTTAAGATTGCTTGGCCCTATATTATTACTTAACTGTGACTGATACAATAGACACCTTCCCCCGCTCCAACTTCCGTTCGCTGAACAGATACTACGAATATCCCTACTTCCTCCCTCAATCGTGAACAATATAATACTTCTCGGAGAAAATCGCGCAAATCTGACTGTGATAATCCTGGTTGTTTGGCGGATTACGGTGAAATTATGGCTCGGCTAGGGAATATGGTCGTTCGGGTAATTGCTTGTTCGCACGTAAAAGTAAGAAAATAGCCGACGTTTCCTCATGTGTTGAATCACGATTATCTGGCGACCGCCGACGTGTTATTGTCTCGCGAGTACTGGATTATACATAGTTGCGTTTTTTCACCCATAGTGATCTGCTTCTCGAAAGTAAAGTATCTGCGAACATAGATCTACGATAGAAATCGAACCTTCAAGAATTTACCATTTCTGGTTCTAGAGGGATGGGATCCCGTGCCCCTTTTGGGGTTAATATCGAGATTAAAAGAAGAGTTAATGATGATCACGATAGTGAACACAACCGACTTTTACCTCGCCCAGAAAAAGTTGAATGGACGGATGAACAACGAAAAGTGATCGCGAATATGAGTGTGTTGCTCGATTTTGAACTTCGGGAATATATCGGCTCGGTGTGCTACGATCATGCGAAGGAATTATCCGAAGTTCTCTTAGAAATGCTAAAGAGAAAACAACTAAAATATTTTTTACAAGAATTCGGGCACGCCATGTCCTGCGGGGAGGAACACGGATCTTTATGCTTCATGTTTAAGAGAGTCGTCGATCACGTTTGTCGCGCGACTGACCCATGCGCTCTTAAAAATATCTACGGTGACGTGCTTCGTCTTCACCTGGACACGTGTACCGACGCTAGCTGTGGATTTCCGAAATGCGAACTTCGTCGTGAACAGAGACGAAAACGATTGATCGAGGGTTCTTAAAATCCCACGATTCCTCTCATTTTCCATCATTATTTTGACCAATCAAGAAGAAATTCATTTTTTACTTCATTCAGTGCAAATATCCGTATTTTTTTTGGTCGCTTGATTTTTTAATTTTTTTGCTACGACGAGAACGGTATAGGAATTCTTTTTTATTATATTTCGTATAATGTCTAATAATAATTTGTATCAAATTCCTACACGTTTTTAATTTTTTTTTGGTAAATATGCAGTACTTCATTTCTATATATATATTTATAATAACTTTTGTAAAAATAATAACATTTCTTTAAAAATAATGAATAGTACTAATAATTATGTTTGGCCTGTATGGCTACCTATGATGTTTTTCCGAGTTTATTAACTCTTTCTTATTTTATCTAATCTATGTATCATCAAGTTCGATTGATTGCCACTTAACATGGACTAATTTTTTTACACTTTGTTCTGATGATTTAACCGCAAACTTTCACAGTATCCCCTTTTTTGTCATTTTTTCTTTGGCCCCCTCATTCGCTCAATTACGTGTCTATTATTTTTATTTTCTACGTTTCTATAAATTAATTGTTTATTAAATTATCTTTGAAATATTATTTAAAGACTATTTTATAAAATGATGCTACTTTTTAATTTTTTATAATATCAGTTTTGCATACTATAATATATTAACGTAAAATCTAATTAGATTATTGGAGAATTACTCTTAGAAAAGTATTATTTTATTAAGTACACTTTTGAATCCCCATTTATTTTTTTTTTCTTTCGAATTTTTTAAAATTCACTCTCAGGTAACGTTCCCCTTCTACGTGCTATTTTTATTATGCCGTTTTGGGCTAAGAAATTTGATCCCTTTGTTCACACTTTTCATTAACTAAAGATTTCGGCTCAAAAATTTCCGGTGAGAGATGCCCTAGTTTTGTGACCGGTTGCTGCCACCCGGCTTAAGTAAGAATAATTTTTTGTTTTTTCGGGGGAGATAACCTGAAAACTCAATAACTATAGGAATCATATTTATGATTTCGTTAAAAAACAAATCAGTTGTAAGGGTCCTCATGTTACTCCTCTCATTAGTTTGTCGGGGGTACAGGGGGTTACTGGGACAAGTTGTGTAAAATTTCCAGGAATAAAATACTTAAGTGTTCCTCCTTTGCTTAACGGTGGTGGCACTGCAAAAAAGCAGTTTCCCTCTTATTATATTTCGTGTAAGCGAACGAAAACATATTTTTTCCCTTTAGAAAATTAATACAAAAAGAATACAAAGACGAATTCAACGAAGTTTAGGCCGTAATACTAGCATGCCTCCTTAAGTCATGGTCATAACTAATTGATAGATTGTAATTGCATTTACGCATGACTATAGTTTGATTTATGCATTTTAATATGTAATAGCAAATTTAAAAATTTCCTTCGAGCGTTGCCCTTTATTAACTAAAGAATTTTAGAGCCGGACAATTTCCCATGAAAGTGCCATTTTCTCTAACAGGCCTTTTATTTTCAAACCTGTATATTTAGTGTTCGAAGGCCCAGCCACTACTCTGTGACCGGGTGCGCACCCCACTAGAAGAGAAATTTTCGTTTTTTTCGGGGGAAAAACCGAAAACTTCAATAACTCAAGAATAATTTGAGATATCGTAAAAAACTAAAATTAGTTGTAGGGTCCTCAGGTACTCCTCATTAGTTTGCGGGGGAACATGGGGTTCCTATGGTCAGTTTCAAATTTCCGAAAAAAACTGGTTTGCGTAAGGTGTTGGAAATAGAAAGCGAAAGGGCTGAATGATAACAAATGATTCTTTAATCCAGTTTTAATATTTGTGATTCTTTTAATTTTTAAAGTTTTTTCCACCAGAGATAAAAAAAACCACGGTGAAATTTTATGCTGCGTCATACTAACTAATTGCCTCCTTGTCAGTTAGGTCATAACTAATTTTGAATAGATTGAATTGCTTAATGCATGAAACCATTATTTTATTTTTCTTCGTAATTTTTTATATAAAATTTCACCACGTAACGTTCCCTTTCGTCTGCCATTTTGTTATGCAGTTTCTGTGGCACAAATTTTATCTTTATGTTCCCTTTATTAACAAAAAATTTAGACCGGAAATTTCCCGGTAAAAGATGCCATATTGACAGGCTTTTATTTTCAAACCTGTGTATTTAGAGTTGGCAGGCCCAGCACCACTAGGCGACTGGGTGCGCACCCCACTAGAAGAGAATTTTTTTTTTTCGGGGGAAAAACCGAAAACTTCAATAACCCCTTTGCGTAAGGTGTTGGAACAAAAAATCGTTCCCTTTATTATGGGGTTGTGCCGAAAATTTAAATTGATTGTTCCCTTTAGAAATTTTATCCACCAGAGATAAAAAAAAAAACAACGGAGTTTAGGCCGTAAACTATCATGCCTCCTTACAGTAGGTCATATCTAATCGAAAGAATGAAATTGCATTAACGCATGACCATTATTTTATTTCTTCGTATTTTTTAAAATTTTATCCAGGTCACGTTTCCATTTAGTTGAGTCTTTTATTATGTCGTTTTTGGACAAATTTGATCTCTTGTTCCCGTTTATTAACAAAGGCGATTTTAGGGCCACGTGAAATTCTCGGTAACAGATGCCACTTATTGACATGCTTTATATTTCAAAACTCTGCGTTTTAGAGTTTGGCAGGCCAGCTACTCACTTCTGCCTGACTTGGGTGCGCACCGCTCTAGAGAGAAATTTTGTTTTTTTCTCTTCGGGGGAGAAAACCGAAATTTCAATATCTGAGGATATAATTTTCGATATCGTAAACCTAAAATCAGCATCCTGTAGGGCTCCTCATGGTACTCTTACATTCACGTTTTTGCGGGCTGGTTACAGGGTGGTTCCTTGGGGACACAAGTTTAAAAATTTCCGTAAAAAAACTAAGTGTTCCCCCCCATTTGCGTAAGGTGGTGGAACAAAAAATCGTTCCCTTTATTAAGGGTATGTGCCAAAAATTTAAATTGTTTGTTCCCTTCGGAAATTTTTTCCACCAAAGATAAAAAAAAACACACGGGATTTTGGCCGTAAAGTAGCATGCCTCCTTACAGTAGGTCATAAGTAATTGATAGATTGAAATCGCCTTTACGTATGACCATTATTTATCAATAAAATAAATTATAAAAATTTATTCATTATTCTAAAATATCCGCTGACTTTCATTCAGTTCTAATAAATTTCTTGTTGAGGTGAAGAAATTTAAATAATTGATTTTCGATATTTGTTTCATGGAAACGATAAATTAAAATTCCGTTGAACGTTAACATCTTTAAATAAAATCAGCCCAAGTAACAACTTTAGCTCAGTTTTTGCGTATTCAGGCCAAAAGATGGCATTCGTCAAACCGCTCGTTTTGGCTCTCGCTTTTTATCTATCGCGAGCTGCTGATTCGACCATCGATTGGAATAGCGATATTCTAGCGAAAAATGTATACTGAGTCGCTTTGCAACATAGAAACGAATACATTTTCTTCAATTATACGCAAAGCTCAACGTTATATTTTTCAAAATCGAAATATTGCCAAGATTTAGACGACCTTTTTATTATACTACATTCCGTCGAAGTAGGAGAAATATGCAAACACAACGATCTTTATTCGTTCACTGGCAAAAGACTAACTTTTCCGAAGGACGTTCAACTATTGACCTAGGACAATTTTTTTTCCCAACATCCTTTTTTGTATAAGAATATTATTATATTAAAGTACGATCTTAAAAAAAATTCTCATTCCCTAATTGTTGTATTCCAATATACTTCTAATACGGCAAAAACGAACGCGTGTTCGTCGTTACATTTTAAAAACAATAATAAAGCTCTCAACCTATCGACTAATACGATAGAGGATAAAATCATGATCCCGTTCGATTCACAAACGATAAAGTATTGCGGATTTTACATATTTGGAAAATGTGATCATATTTTCTGTTACAAAAATTTAACATTAGCAATCGAATTAGAACAAAAACAAGACGAAAGCGGAACCTCATTCCGAGATTACATTATTGTAATATTTTTGTGTTTACTTGGCGTCCTTTCATTAGTTTTAGTGATGTTTTCCGTTATATGACAGCAGTTGACGAGAAGAGGCACCTATAAACCTAATCAATACGCCCAAAATTTGGTTTTTCGAAATAGCCAAATCGATCAGTCCAAAACTTCTCCGCTACTTTAATTTTTTTTTATACATATATATATTATTAATATTTTTTAAAAGAAATCATAATATATTCGCACCTTTTTTTTATGTTTTGTTCGAATAACTTAGAAAAGCGTTTGTTTTTCATCGTTTCTTTTTCATTTCTAATCTCAAACCGTTGATAAAAATGGTGAGTGAAATGCTTAGATAGCTAGCTACCGGGCCCTATGATTAAGTAATTTAGCGACATTTTTCAATTTACTTTTTAACATTTGTTTGCATCCTTTTTTTCAATTTTGTTAAGCACTTGTTTCTTATTTATATGCGCAAATAGATAATAAAAATGGATATGTATATATAACATTTTTTTTATGCCAAAAATTGTTTTGAGGCAAAATTAAAAATTCATTTGTTTATTTTTTGATGAATATTGTAGGTATTTTCTTTTAAAAAAATAAATAATAATAATATTTATTTTTTTACGCACACCTGTGAGTGACACGTGTTATCGCACTCTAAAATTTGCTGACATCGGCATTTAAATAGTATAAAAGAGGAAGTGAGCCATCGATGCCATCAGTTATCGACAGTGCCATTGCGAGTGCGGATACCTCCTCTTCTGTTCAAGACTGTGATTTTTCGTGCTATTCCTTCGAGCGCTAGGTGACGATATTTTCTTTGGAAGCCACTATCGCGGTGCCGTTGTTCTTATTCTCGGCGAACAGTGCGAAAGATTCCATCTGATCGGAGGAGTTAATCCAGCCTTTGACATTTCATTTTTATAATATTCAGGTGTAGTTGGTTATTTATTTATTTTGATGATTAGTTAACGCAAATATACAATATTAATTCCAGCTGTTTCTTGATACTCTTGTGATGTTACCTTTAGCAATAATTCCTCTCCACTTTTCTTTAATAGAAAATCCACCACAGTTTCCCTAGGCCATAACTGCTTTGATTTTCATCTTTAAATATAAATTTTATCTCATTACAATACCGAATATTTAGAGCCTTCAATTTTTGTTCTTATCGTTATTTTTCCATCTTGAAAAATTCCATTCTCTGGACAACGGATTTCTATAGTACCCCATATATACTTAAAATTAAAAAATTAGAACGAATTTGAACGGTTTTTATCACGTTATCGTGACAAGTTCTGATCACATAGAATTTTTTTCGGGTTCACTGTTGTAATTAGTGTAAAATTAGATAGCACCTTTGTGACGAGTGAATGTCGTTAATATAATTATTATTAATTAAGTGAAGGAAAATTTTCAAAATTTAATCCTGATATTTTATAATTAATTTATAATTATATATTTATAAATATAATTTACCTAATATATTTATACTTTATACAATTTTATTGGAAGCTTTTATATTATATACTATATTATATATATTTGGTTTATTTACATTGGATATAAACTATATTTGCATATATTTATGAAAACAATTAGTATATATACTTTTGTTTTTAATCTTTTATTTTCATTTAAATTTAAAAATCATCCATTTATGGACTTAGCACTACAAAATAGCTGCCGTTTTGATAATCTGTTTATTTCTTCGCTCTGCTAATTAAAAATGGATCATTTTTTAGTAAAAAGTAATAAGTCGTCTGAGAGTGAAAGAAGAAAGATGATACATTCGTCAAACCAGTGGCACGAGCATGATAGAAGCATAAATATCGAAATATGATTGACAGTTATTGGATTTCTGGGTTTCGTCGACCACGAATTCCACGGTGAAGTAAGTGCCGCAGCTGTGTAACTTTGCCTGAAAAATTCTTGTCACCAGATGGCATGGTACCTTAATGCTAAGCTTTGAAGAGCATTTAGAAAATCCTAATCATCGCTCCTCTATGGTTAATAAATATCGGGACTATTTTATCAAGAAAGTAAGAGAATTAAATCAGCACAGGGTAGTTTTACTTAACTGCACAGTTCCAAGCACATTCTTTGCCTTAGCATCCTACAAGGTGGCCACATAGAATTTGCATAGCAGTGAGAAGCCGCATATACTATCGGCGGCAAGAACTGATTCTATCCAGCTGCCTTGTAGATATGGCGTTGAGCAATAATGATCGGTGATGTCTGCTGGAACTATCAGCTTTCTAAAAGCTGCCTTCTGTCCAATGACACCTATCAGTTCGTCTGATATACAACACATAGCAGATAATTCGGGTTTTTTATTGATGAAACGGAGTAAGAAATGAATTTGGGCTGCAGTTAAATGAAAGATAAAACATAATTAATGATCCCATTTGATTGTTATGTGCGGTTACGGACAGTATTAACATTGTAGAACAACTTTCTCTTCTTGGTAAAAGTTATTATTTACTGGTGCTACAGGCATCAAGATTCTGTTCGATGATCCTCGAGATTCTTTTTATTGGAAATTAATTGGAGTCGGGCAGAGTTGGCGTTGGTGTCTGCGCTACTGATGGTGCCGTGGCCTATGTCCGGCTACGGAGGATTGCCTAAGCACTTATTCGAATAGCAAAGCTCCTGATATCACTGTGGCCATACCCAATTGCAATTTTCGCAGGGAAGCACTCTGCTCATCCCAAATTTCTTCGTAGTCCTACTATTTGACACTCACAATGTCTTCGATATGTAGTGAATGTACTGTTAATTTATAAAAAACTCGGCCTTTGAGGCAAGTTTTTCTCAAAAAATTATGCGATGAGATGGGATCCTGAGCAATTGTCTTTATTGTTACTTCAGCACCGTTCGGATGGGCTCTCCGTGTAACGTATGGATCGAACGTATGAACTCGCGAGCAGGTAAATTTTATTCACTTTTCCTTAAAGAGGAAGACCACAAATATGCCGGATATTTTTGTTAACTTCTGAAGATTTTCTGCCTGAAAGCTAGCATATCTCTTAGTGATATTTTAAAGAGCCTGTATCTCTGTAATCTCTCTCTGCAGGGACGTATAATGCACATTTTTGAAGCGTGAATTGAGACACATTTTGCGCTTTCATAAAAAGAACTATAAATTATGGAAAATAACAATGAATGAAGATGGAGGCAAACGAATGTTTTCCAATTTGCCCACCTTTTTTGACCTTTCAAATGGTGATTGATTTATCTCGTCGTTGGCAGTAGTCGTCTTGTTGAAGATTTGAATTCTTTATGAAGAGTAGCTTGAGAAATTTTCTTAAAAAAACGATTCATATGGATACCAGTTTTTCATGGATTCTAAGATCCATTATATGTTGGCCTTCTGTCTCATCTGACTCTTATCCTATTGCTCGGAAAGATAGAGAATCCTAATTGAATTGTCTCTTGCGACACATTTCGTTGAAAATCAAAATTTAGTGTTCATTGGAAATTGAACAGAATTTTGCTGTCGGTAAAAAACTAAATTAATTCTCACTTCTGAGCGTACTAAGTCAAAAAATTTTAATTTCCATTTTTGCGACCTTTCTATTTAATGCAAGTCTCTGGATTGTGGCTAAAACTTGAAATATATTAACATATATCGATCAACTAGATTCATACCGCTAGAAATACGAAATGCATGGTGCGCTTGTATTCCCATATCTGATTTCCCTTAGATTTTTGATAAATGTTGTGGCGATCAACCAGGCTCATATTCCCACTAATCCTGACTAATTAAAGGTATAATTTAACTTATTTCCCTATTTTTGTCATTATTTTATATTTATATTCTATAATATTATATTTAATATTATATATCATATTATCATTATATATATTTATTATTATATATATATTATATATATTTACTTATAATATATTATATTATATTTATATTTATACATATATTATATATATTTATATTATATATATACTATTATTTATATATATTATTATATATATTTATTATATATATATATTATTATATTATTTTTTGCAATTTAATGAATAATAATAGACCCTATTTTATAATAAATTGTTAAACGTTCTTTTTAGAATCTAACATTGGTGACTTTGCAAACTTGAATAGTCAATGGGAGCCGCGAATCCTGAAAAGTTTGAGACCACTTGCGATATACATCCAATTACTTTTTCCTCATGCAATAAAAATATTGTCTTTAAAAATTTTTCTTTAATTTTCATTTCTTATTTATATCCCTTCTTTATAAAGACAGCTTTAAGGCCACCAAAATCTTCGTGTCTAATTTTTGTTTATTCGTGAGTTATCATATATTATTTATGGTAATAATAAAACGAACGTGTTTGGCTATATTAATTTTTACGCAAAAGAAAATTTTAATTAAGCTGGAAATATAAAGAAAATTCTCGGAAATCCCCTATACGTTCCCATCCGGAATCGGAATATAACGCTTACTTTCGGACTTCTTCGTGGGAGAGGACTAAATAAATTGTGTCGCGTTCCATAAAGCGGTTTCTTTTTCTCGAGAAAGCCGAAAAAAATTACGGAATCTAATGGACTTCGAGTAGCCGAGTAAGGTTTAGCGTGTTTTAAGGAAGTAATAGATCGAAACTGCGGTCGGTCGCCTTTCGCGATCCGTCGATCATTTTTTCGAAGCGGCTTCGGATATCGCGAAACTAAAAGCAGCTGGAGAGTTCTTATACGCCCCTCGTTACTTTCCGTGGGGTGTTGGGCCTTCTAAAGAACACTTTGAAAATTAACGTGAAAAAATCTCAAGGGTTCTTCCCCCCTTACGCTCCAATCGGGGCACCAAATAACCTTTACTTTCGACTTCTCGAGAGTTGGGGCAAAATAAATTTTTTTGTTCCTAAGCGAGTATTTCTCGAGGAAGCTAAAAAAAATTACGGAATCTGGACTTCGCGTTGCCGAGTAAGGTTAAGCGCGTGATTAAGAAGTAATAGATCGAAACTGTGGTCGCCTATCGCGTTCCGTCGAGAATTTTTCAAAGCGGTTTTGGATGTCGAGAAACTAAAAGCAGCTTAGACACCCCTCGTTACTTTTAAGGGTTTTCACGCCTTCTTAAGAACACTTTGAAAATTAACGTAAAAAAAATCTCAAGAGTTCCCCCCTTAAGCTCCGTTCGGGGCACGAAATGACGTTACTTTTGACTTCTCGTTAGTTGAAGCAAAATAAATTTTTCGTTCTCTAAGCGAGTTTTTCTCGAGAAAACCAATAAAATAACTGATGTTGATGTATATATCATTGAGATAGAATCAAAATTGTTGCTGATGATGCGTTAATATCAAATTCACACAAAAAAACTTTAGAAATTAATTACAATGCCAATAAGATTTTAGAGTTGGACCTATCGATTTTTACTACTACTAATAATCAATAATAATAATAATAATAATAATAAATAATAATAAATAATATATAAATAATAATATAATAATAATAATCAATAATATAATAAATAATATAATAAATAATAATAATAATAATAAAAAATAAATAAAAATAAATAAAATAATAATAAATAATAATAATAAATAATATAATATAATAATAATAATAATAATAAATAAAATATATAATAATCATAATTAATAATAATAATAATAATAATAATAATAATAATAATAATAATAATAATAATAATAATAATAATGTCTTTATTCAATAAAAAAATATTTTTGTTACAGATTTCATTTATCACTAAAATAATAATAATAATAATAATCATAATCATAATCATAATCATAATCATAATCATAATCATAATCATAATCATAATAATAATAATAATAATAATAATAATAATAATAATAATAATAATAATAATAATAATAATAATAATAATAATAATAATAATAATAATAATAATAATAATAATAATAATGACCTGTCCGAGTAAGTCAAGTAAGAATTGGCATTTCCATTTATTCCAGAATTCGATTTTCTTATTAATAATAAACAAAAATCTTTATGAAACTGAAAATAAAACTGACCAAATCAATACTGAAATTATATACAGGGTGTCTATAATGTCTTTATCATTAAATACATTTCATACTTATGCACACTTATGTAGTCCATTCAGTGTGTCTCGGAACATTCGACCCAGAAAGCAAGCAAACGGTGGTTAAGTGGGATAAGAGTAATAATTTATGTATCTATTAATAACATCGTAGGGAAGAAGAAAGAGGCTACCTCGAACCAGCATAGTGTTGCGAATAGATTTACTTTTTGATTGGAAGAATCTAAGTCTAATCTAATTTTAAAATTTCAGTGCATAGAAATTACTAAGAGATAAGACTGAATAAAACTCTTACATTTCACAAAAGTACAAAAACAGAAACGCTGTAGTATTTATATTGCTGTTAAAGTAGAAATCTATATGTAGAATACATGGACTTGCTCGCTCTATCTTGGGGTCGGATGAATCGGCTTTTGAAATAAGTTAAGGATTATTAATAACTTTTAGGGCAAAAATTATAATGTTATACCATAGATAAAACCTCTCTCTCTCTCTCTCTCTCTCTCTCTCTCTCTCTCTCTCTCTCTCTCTCTCTCTCTCTCTCTCTCTCTCTCTCTCTCTCTCTCTCTCTCTTTTTGTTATCTCTCTCCTATCTCTTTCTCCTTTTCTCTCTCTCTTCTCTCTCTCTCTCTGCTCTCTCTATCTCTCTCTCTCTCTCTCTCTCTCTCCTCTCTCTCTCTCTTCTCTCCTCTCTCTCTCTCTCTCGTCTCTCTCTCTTCTCTCTATCTCTTCTCTCTCTCCTTCTCTCTCTCTCCCTCCTCTCTCTCTCTCTCTCTCTCTCTCTCTCTCTCTCTCTCTCTCTCTCTCTCTCTCTCTCTCTCTCTCTCTTTCTTCTCTATCTCTCTCTCTCTAATATATATATATATATATATATATATATTACAAAAACTATATATATATATCATAATATTATAATATATATATACTATATATATATATATAATGCAAAATACAACGGTCATTCAAAATAACAGCCTTTTGCCCTAAATTTTAAATCTGTTGGACCAGTCACTTATTGCAGCACGCAGGATCTCCATCGATAAGTTCTTCATAGGACCCATTAGAGATTGCGCTCTGAAGAACAAATATTTAGGTATCGTCTTGAGCAGATCATACCCTCTAAAACTGCCACATAATTTGTCATCCAAAGGATTAAAAATTGAGGGGTGCCGGACGGTCAATCGTCAAAAAATGAGAAACATTGTTCCTTTTTCAAGCTTGAGTAAAACCTTTCATTTGTGCCGCTGTTGAAAGATCCATGGTTCATTTTGGAAGAGGGTATGGACTAGTGGTTTTACTACACCTTCCAGAAAGGTTTGCTAGTACACGGTTGCCGAGGTTTTAACGCCTTTACTGGATTTCTGTGACTCCATCGTATCTAACTCGCCACCAAACCATCACAGAAACCAGATGATGATGATCTCTTTGAGCACGTAGTAAGAACTCTGTTCCTTTCTTAGATGGCCTAGCATACACCATATCGTTTTGTTTGTTAAAACTTTCCACGGTAGAGAATATTTCGCCTGTAAAGAAAATATTTCGCTGGCGATCATGCGCGTATTCAGTCAATAGGCGTTTAGACTAAGCTCTCCTATCTTTCTTTAGGGCATCCGTGAGTAGATGACTAGTGAGGCTTTTGCAAAGGCCTTAAACGTAAGTTCTTTCTGACGATGCGTAACAAGGGATTCTTAGTATCTGCATTTCACATAATGTTTTGCTTCCGAAGAAGATTTAGCTCAATTGGCACCTTTACAGCTTTGACAGGTTGCGGTGTCAGAACAGAACGTGACCTACGAGATCTACGGCTACCTTTCATATTACCAGCGTCCTCGTATAATCTTATGGCACGATACAGAAGCATTCGGCAAATACCTAGCGGTTTCTGTCATGAAAATGGTACTCTTTCTGTTCCAAACTTGTGTAACGCTATAGCAACAACAACACGGTTTTGTTCATCTCACCACATCATAGTTTCTTACCAGGCTATAGCAACTTCCACTTTGCAACTGTATTTTTGGGAGTACTTGTTTTAAAAAATATTTATTTATATATATATATCATATATATATATATTAATATAATAATATATAATATATACTATATATATATATATATATATATATATAAGTTTTATTTATATATATATATATATATTATATATATATATATATATATATATATATATATATATATATATATATATATGCTGAGTGAGTGTGGGTGTTGAGAGATTTTAACGAGCTTCTAAACAGACCGTGTAGATTATAAAATTAGTCGGGTAAAAATTATAAGAAGCGTTGTAAACAAAGTATACTAATGCGGCAATACTCAATAAATATATCTATAAAATAAGGGAGCGCGTAGAGAAGGTTAAAAATCACTCGTAGTTTTTTGTGTAGTCCAGAAGCAGAGTAATGAAAAGAAAGCCCTGGTGAAAGTTCTGTCAAAATATTTTAAAATATATATATATATATCATATATATATATATAATATTATATTATATATATATATTATATATATATATATATATATATATAGTATAATATATATATATAAATATATATATATATATATATCTATTATATTTAATATATATACTATATATACTATATACTAATATATAATATAAAAAATTTTTATAAATAATACTATATATATATATATCTAATATATATTATATTTATATATATATAATAATATATATATATAAATATATATAATGTATTATATATAATAAAGTTTTATTATATAAAACTATGATAAAGATGATATGAAGGGCCAAAATACATCCAGTATATACCTTAAGAAAAACATTAATGCTAATGCCAGGTGTTGTCAAGGTTAGAGTGGTCAGCAATCAAGCAAGAATGCATTACTTACTAAGGAACTTATACTAGAAATTATTTTACTGAGCCTCTGATAATATCGATATTACTTTATTTCGATTTCAAACTTTA
>JABUQX010117640.1:0-7500 GCA_015478945.1 Trachelipus rathkii
AACTCCTTTACACATACCTTCCTTACACCGTACAAAATTTACAACAAAGACAGTTATTCCCACATGAAAAAACTGCACACCAGAATCAAATTTTCTCCACACCATACGACCTCCTGTTACAAAACAACAGATTACACTCGAAAGAAACCCACCCATGAAGCATCCTTCCCATTGCACATAAGATCATATGAAAAATTCCCAAATCTACTTCCCCTCCAAAATACCACAACCTACAAAGACCTTTACATTCACCACCACCACCCCTCCTTCCTAGATTTTCTTTAGACAACCCCAAACCTTACTCCCTAGAGCTCCTTCTCAAGAAACAGTCCAACCACAACCCAATACTTTAGCAGAAATATCTCCTCCTACCCCTCCAGACACCAGGGTGAATGATCCATCCTACAGACCTCTTAACATTCCAATACCTGACATTACCACACCCCATGCAGTTACGAAACAGACAACAACCTGTTACTATTATGAGAGGACAAAGAGAATACTATGCATACAGAAGTAAACCATACAGAGACTAAGCCCCTCTACTCCGACGACATTTCTACTATAACAATCTTTTTAATTGATTACTGACGTTCCTATAATTTATCTACTTAGAAGACACAGAAATAGCTCCTTATTCTAAATACACTCTTTCTGTTAAAGCTTCTTCCCCCGCTCATACTTCTCCTCCTGACAATTTTATTCTGTCCACAGAGAACACCTATATCAGCAACTTTCTTTTTGCTGGTAGTGTACTGAATTCGGCCTCCGACGGCCAAGCTCTCCTGGACATAATAAATATGAGCACTTCTTCCCAATTCCTTCCTCAAAATACCGTCCTAACCAGGGCTAATCCTATTATAGTTCTTGACGAACCCCTCCAAACGTCCAATGTAAATTTGGCAACTTCTTCCAAAGGCTTAACTCCAACTCAACTTAGAAATACTTTAAAAACTCGTCCAGGAATCTTTCAAAAACAATGAAATTGCTGTACCACATACAAAGATCCGAGAATCAGTTAGAAAATTTAATTATCTGTGTATACTACAAGAGAGTAATACCTTAGAAGATATGGAAGTCCCCATTTGCCGTTAACTAAAATTTTCCATACAACTTAAAGAAAACGCTCCAAAGGTACTGTGACCACAGTACCGCCTCCCCCACAAATACTTGACCCAAATAGACGATTGGTTCAAGTCCGCCAACAAAAAGTAATCCGGTCCAAAAGTATCCCCATCGAGCCCTCTGCTCGTTCATTCCATAAGAAAACTCCTCAACCCCAAAATTGGGCATTACACACATAACGCACATACGCGTGTGAGACCGCTCCCCCTCCTGTATTGCAGACATCCTCTCTACGCTGGGAAAATCCAAAATTTTCAGTAGTCTCGATCTTCTCGACTTTACCATTGTCTAAAGAAATCGAGGAAAGACACAACCACTTACTAGCCTTCCGCACTCCGCGAGGTCAGTATGCACCAACAAGACTCAACTTCGGATTGTCCAATGCACCCCCAGTATTTGCAAGGACAATGGAAATGGTGTTGTCTCACCTCCTAGGTGACGCATGCAGAGTCTTCTTGGACGATGTCTTAATACTTGGGGAAACATTGAAAGAACATTTCGGTAACATAGAAAAGGTTTTCCAATCTTTTAGAAAGAATAAGATGAAGATCAAACTTGCTAAATGTAAGTTTCTCCGAAACAGTCTCCTTTTTCTGGGTTTTAAAATTTCCCAAGACGGAATCTCACCTGACCCCATAAAACTCCAGACTCTTACTACATTCAAACAACCTCCTACTAACGTAGCAGAAACCCAATCTTTGCTTGTTTTCCTGACTACTTTAATCACTTGATAGACTCCTACTCCGTCCTTGCCAAACCGATAACAAAATTGCTACAAAAGAATGCAACATTTTTCTGGGGACCGGAGCAACAAAGAGCTTTTCTTATCTTAAAAGATAAGTTGTTACTCCAACCCCAATTAAGATTCCCTGATTACTCCAAGGAATTTTATATCAACACCGATGCCTCTAACCTAGGGCTCGGTGCTGTCCTATACCAACTAGATGAAAATGGCAAAGAAAAGCCATTATCCTTTATTTCGAGAGCACTAAACAAATCTGAAGCTAACTATAAAACTATCGAGCAAGAAGCATTGGCTATAGTTTTTGCGTTGCAAAAATTTAAGAATACCGTATTCGGCTATCCGCTTACAATTATCACGGATAACCAACCGTTGATTCACCTCATACGTCATAAACAACTTACAGGACGTTTAGAAAGATGGAATTTATTCATAGCCCATTTTAATCCGACGATTATTTACAAACAGGGCAAACTAAATATTATTCCTGACTATTTAAGTAGAAACCCCCCTCCTTGCTCTTATTCTTTTGCACAAAATACTGTACTCCTTACTGGAACTATCCCTTTGACTAAAGAAAATATTGTAAATGAACAAAAGACATGTAAACGCCTTAAAACCATCTATGAATATGCAAAACCCATCATCTCTCATAACAAACCTCTTTCCGAACAAGACACTCTTGCTGACACTTACCCCCATGTTCTAATCGATGACATTTTGCATTATGCAACACAGTCCAGACGTTTCCTTATCCAAGTACCAGACACATTAATCCACTCACAGTCTGGACGTTTCCTTATCCAAGTACCAGACACACTAATCCACTCAGTCATAGAACACTCCCATGCCTCCTTAGCAGCGGGACACTGCGGAACGCAGAGAACCGAATTTAGAATTCGAGAACGTTACATTTTCCCCAAACTCCATACACTTACTAATGATTATTGTACTACATGTCCTTCCGGCCAAAACATTAAAGGTAATACCCCCAAAAACACCCCCATAAAAGCATACCCCCTCCCCTATGAACCTTTTTCCAGAGTCCACCTAGACATTTTAGGACCTTTACCACAATGCAAAATTACACAATGTAAATATATCCTTTGCATGAAAGACTCTCTTACTAGGTATGTTGAACTTGTCCCCCTAAAACAACATTACTACCAACAAAAGACATTGACCAGGCTATCCTAGAGAGGGATTAATTCTGTCCGCCATTCTACTCCAGAGGTTTAATTATTTCGGATCGGCCACCGGAAACAACCCCAACTTTTTTAAAAGATATTGTGCCCAATGGCGAAAAGCAGTTAACAAGTGTGCGACACGCGCCAGAGTAAGCATTGGTTGAAAAAGAAAAATGCATAAAGATAACAATTATCTACGGACACTATGTCAACACCAATCATAATGACTGGGGTCAATACATTCCATTCACACAAACTGCCATAAATTCAACCTACCATTCCGCTATCGGTACTTCCCCACACTTCCTCCTTTACACTTACAATAAACGTCTTCCTTGGGACCTTCCAAACTATTCTATTCCTCCCTTTTTACTTCTACACAACCACCCCGTAAGTACATAAATGATTATGTTGATGAAATAGCCGAGCGAGCCCACTTAATTAGAGCCAGCTCGGATGAAACTTTACAAGCAGAACAGGAAAAGCAAATCCTAAAACAACTACCAAAATCTGGTGTATCAAATGAAAATAGGCGATTTATTTCACACTTGAACGTCCTAAAGCTTAAACAAACCCCCAAAACTTGCCCAAAAATGGACAGGTCCTTATCGAATCCTAAAGTTGTTCCTCTATAACAAAACGGTACTCCAATGTCGAAATTCCTCAAATCTGTTATGTCCCACAGGATTAATGTAAAAATATCTTAGAAGTTAACAAAATTAATTTTCCAACCCCTCCCCAACAACAAACCCCACGGCGCCTAGCATACAAAAACAAGACCTCCTCCAAAAAAACAAATCAAAACAAAACAATCCCCAACAACCCATACGAAACATACCACATTACTATACACGCCCACCAAACACAATATTCCCTACACAAACCACCAAACAACGACCACAAAGTCAACCACCGACTACCACCAACGAACTCCCTTTACAGCATAGCCTTCCTACACGACAAAATTTACAACAAAGGACAGTATCCCACGATGAAAAACTGCGTCACAAACAAATTTCCAACACCATTACAGACTCTTTACAAAACAAACAATTACCACCGGAAGAACCCACTTCCCATGAAGCATCCTCCCATGCACATATAAAGATCACCTTATGAAAAAAATTTCCAAATCTTACTTCCCCTCCAAAATTACAACCTTTACAAAGACTTACATCACCACCACCACCCCTCCTTCCTAGATTTTCTTTAGACGAACCTCCAACCTTACTCCCTAGAGCTCCTTCTCAAGAAACAGTCCAACCACAACCCACTACTTTAGCAGAAATATCTCCTCCTACCCCTCCAGACACCAGGGTGAATGATCCATCCTACAGACCTTCCTTAACATTCCAAAATCCTGACATACCACACCCCATGCAATTACGAAACAGACAACAACCTGTTACTATTATGAGAGGACAAAGAGAATTTATTTTACCTCCTAAACAAACTTTTCCTGCAGGTAGAGGTCATCCACCTCCAAGATCTCCCCACTAACATAAAAATTTTCTTTTCTTTTCTCCCCCAGGGGAACATCACATATTTGAAAACATATGTGAAGCATAATAACATCTTTGAAACAAACATCATCAAAGACATTATTTTTAAGAAACTATCTCCAACAATTCTAAAGAGGTAAATTAAAATTAAAACCAGAAAATTTTTAAAAGACAAAGAAACATTAATTAAAAACTTTATGTACTAGTCATATTATAACTTAAATACCAACAACTTAATCAGTTTAATATTTTTCATTTATTTTGCAACTTAAATATCAACAACACAATCAAATTCAATTTCAAGTTTTCGATTATATCTTAAATATTAACAACATAATCAAATTTAATATTTTTCATTTATTTAATAACTTAAATAGTAACAACATAATCAAGTTCAATATTTGTTTTCATTTATTTTATAACTTACATACTAACAACATAATCACCCAAAAAGAAATTTATCATAACATAACCTTTGAAAATATATTTCCAAATCTCAATTCTCACATCCATTCTACACATTAAAGCAACTCTATCTATTTATCCAAATTTAGAATCCATTGACACCTATTAAAGAACATTTTTTTTAAGACCGTTTCTTTTCTTTTTTTTCTCCCGAGCCGGGTCTATTTCCTACTTAGAAATTACCAATCTAATCAAAATAAAATATATTTTAATTAGATTTCTATAAAATGTTCTTTACTCTTAATTTTTCATTAGAAGCTATTCCGATGGAATTTCTCCCCCCCCCCGCTCCATTAATCTTTTTCTTCCTCACAAACAAATATTTTTTTTTCATATGGAACATTTTAAAACGCAAATAAATATTAAACTCTAATAAAATAATTTTCCGTAATAAAACTAACTTAATTTTAATTCAAAACGCTCCGTTTCTATTATCTTTGAATTTCCAAAACCCACGTGTTCGATACAATAACAAACCGCCCGAAAAGCCAAAAATTCTATTTTCAATATTTTTGTTTTTTTATTTTTCTAACCCAATTTTCCTTAGATTTTCTTCATTCATATACCGTTTTGTTCGTTACATAAAAACACATTCATTAAACTTATTCTTTAAGAAATCAAACGAACTCTAAAAGAAAATTAAAATTTGATGAATCCAGTGTTGAAGTTGAGAAAGCCATTCGTAAGACTCTTCCAGCCACGTTTTCATAATAAAAGTAATTTCATTAAAATATCGATGTTTATAGTGCAAATTTTAATTGACAAAACTTTTCACAAATTTAATTTCGATATTTTAAATTACTACATTTACAGTTTTAAAGGAATTAGAAAATTACTAATAATCTTTTTTTTTAAAGGCTGGCTTCGGAGATTTGTGTCCAAGCCAAACATTTCCTTTTTAGTTCAAATTATGCTTTTTTTTCAATAGGTAAATCCAATCTTTAACTTTTCCAGCGTAAATCAATATATTTCATTTTTGGTGTCTCTTTAATTACGGACATTTTGAGAATTAAAATTATCAACTTTTTCAATTTTTCTTGATCTCAAAAGAATACACGAATTAAGCTTTTTCAGTACTAATAAATGCGTTTCACCAGCGTTATTTGTTTGACTTTTTCACAAGTCATGTTTAGAAAATTTATTAAAACACAAAAAGTTTTAAAGAATTGAGGAAAAATTAAAATCTTTTTTGAAAACCTTGAAAGACAGCTTTAATGGATTTCACTTGGGAACCAAGTACAAAAATATTTTTTTATTAATAATTACCGCCTATCAATTTCTGATTTATTTAAAAAGAGTTTAACTCGGAGCATTCATTGGAAATTCAAACCGTTTTTCGAGTCATACCCCAAACAGCCGATACAAGCCAGTCGGTTTCTGGAAGTGATCTGTGGGTAAAGGCTGTATTCCCCAAAGGAATTATTGGAAATTTTAAAAATTTATGGTGAAAAACGTAAATAAAAAATTATAATTTTCTAAATTTTTTGCTATAAAAAAAGGTTTGCTTGTTTAACCATACTAAATTATGTCGCGTACCCGTACCTTAATATTAAACCGTTTAATTTGGTAAGTATTTTTTTGCAGTTTAGTTAATTGCTCTTATTTGCATAATAATAAGAACAGCGCATGCCTCTAGACCCTGAAAATCTAAAAAAAAAAAAAAAAAAAAAAAAAAAAAAAAAAAAAAAAAAAAAAAAAAAAAAAAAAAAAAAAAAAAAAATTAAATTTTAATCATCATAATTAAGATTATAATAATAAATTATTTTGAAAATCGTTTGAAATAAGTGAAAATATAATAATAATAATTTTATAAATATAATTATAAATAAAAAAAAAAAATTAAATTATAAATTCTATTTTTTTAATAATAAATAATTTTTGAAAATCATTAAAAATAATTATAATATAAAAATAAAATTTTGATTTTTTTTAATAATTTTAAAATAATAAATAATATAAATATTATAAAAATATTAATTAAAATAATATAAAAGAGAATTATAATAATAATAATAATTATATAAGAATTATAATAATAATAATAAAAAAATTAAATAAAATTCAATTTTAATAAAAATAATAAACAAATATTTATATATAATGATGAAAACCATATTTTCAATAAAATTTAAATCTGATACTTGAAACGATTTTTTTTGGGTAATAACTCCAATAATAATAATAATAATAAAAATAATAATATTAATATATAATAATAATAATTAATAATAATAATAATAATAATTAAAAATAATAATTAATAATAATAAGAAGAAGAAGAAGAAGAAGAATATAATTAATAATAATTTTATAAAAATAATTTTAATAATAATTATAATAATAATAAAAATAATTATATTAATAATTATAATAAAAATATTACAATAATAATTTTAACTATAATCACAATAATAATAACCATATTAATAATTATAATAATTATAATATTAATAATAATTAATATATAAAATAAAACAAA
>JABUQX010117640.1:17500-22500 GCA_015478945.1 Trachelipus rathkii
GTTATGTAACCTCACGGTAATGGGACCTCACTTCTGGCATATTCTCTAGTCAATGTTAGGAGTATCATCATACCTTGAGCCCTAGGTAGTAGGACTTCAACGTAACAGGTAGTCTCTCCCGTCCAATCACAGCATCACTTCCTTATATATGCTCCACCTTTTTCTCGCCACGCTGCCCCAAAGCTCACTAATTACCTCACAGTATTCACAAAACTATATAAACTGACATTCTAGAAATCCGGCGAAAACATAATTTATAAAGGTTTTTAATTTTTATTATTTTTATATTATTATTTTTATTTATTTTGTGCATTACTTCGATAAATATTTATTTATAAAATAAATTTCCCCATCCCAGTAGTGAAGAGTCCCACCCCCGTCCGTCCACAGTATATATATATAATATAGGGTACCGAGAGTACTCCGTAAACTTACTCTGCCATCTTATCGGAAATCCGTCGCTAGAAAGTAAAAGGGAGAGTTATCCCAAGATAAAGTATAAATATTGTATACATCCCATTTACACTTTATCTAGATAGTATACTCAGTTTACTGTTACAGCGGTAGACCAATGAGACGCGTCAGCTGATTAACACCTGACGAACTCAATCGTACGCACAGACTTATGAGGTTCCTCTGCTCCATCATATTTTATCGTAGATCAAACGTCGATATAGAAGAAAACAATAATTCTAAAGGTATCAAAAAATTAATCCCCAAGGCTACCGTAAACATTTTGATATGATTTCAAAACGTTATGGTTTTTATATGTCTAATAAAACAGGAAAACCAACCAACACCTATCAGGTTTAATAACGGAGCAGGTTAAGGTCACTTCTCCGCGAACGGGAGTGGATGAATATAGTCATCGGTGACTCCGTATGCGCCTGTTCGCTTATAATGACAATTCTATAGGTGAGGATTTTTATAGAGTATAGAATTAACGATATATATTCCTAGAGCCTCTTCCGAAAGCATCATGACATCGTAGTAACTTAGAAAAGCAACGTATCACTATCTACTCATAGAAAAGTATATATACATAACATATTGGTGTTCCATATATCAGATACGAACCTGCGCATGATTATTAAGATTCAGAATACGGAATTAAACTGAATAGTGAATATTTTATTAAGTAAATGTAAATAAATATTGAATAAAGATTTTTAAATACCAATAATGGTGATGATTGAAATACAACCCAGTAAAAAGTTATTAAGTCTATTACTATGTTATATACGGTCTCAAATAGTATATTATATGGCAGATGTTTTGAGGAATTTTAATAGTAGCACCAAAATCCACTCCCAAAACGAATATAATAGTATTAAGAGATTAAAAATTAAATATAATGGTATAATCAACTAAATAATATACATTTGACCCAAATTCAGTATAAGAATCCAATGTACAATAATTATGTAACAAGGGCTCAATTCAGCCCTGGATCAGAATCGAGAGTGGAAAACCAAAAACCGTTCCAAATTAGATGTTGCATGCATATATTAGAGGTAAAGAAGAATTAGAAAGCGAACTCAAATCAAATCAAATTACACCATGACTTAACTGAAGATTGAGTGTATAATGGTTTCTGTTTCAGATCTTTAAAATCCAAAGACGAAGAAATATTCAGGATTAAATTTAAATCCCGGATATATAAATTCACAAGATGAAGAAAAGGATTCAGGAAATCCCGGCTTTGAAAAAACGCCAGCAGAAGTTAGGATTCAGGATGAATCCCAACTTTGCAAATCCACACAAGAAAAGGATTTCAGGAATGAATCCCACCTTAAAAACTCCAACAAGAAGCAGTAGGATTCAGGAATGAATCCCTACTCTAAAACCCTATTAAAAATAAATACTATTTTTATCTTTGCACATTAACATTTTTACTTAATTTCATTTAATATATTTTCTTCTATTTTATATGTATTTTATTGAACTCACCCTGTCAATTTCCAAAAGGGGTTTGTTCAATTGAATTTGGGTCAATCATTTCTGTAGCTGGTCCTACAAGATAGTAAACTGTAAACAATAACGTTACGTTTACTACTATATTCTTATATACAAAGTTCATAGTTTTACATTACATAGCTTATTTTGATTACATTATTTCCTTTATCTTTAGTTACTAACCTTGAAAGAATGGACAATCCAATTTCAAGGTCTTCAATATATTTCCTTTTGACTTTTAGAAACGTTTTGGTACAATATATATTCATACAACTTTTATTATTAAGATTATTATCAAAGAATATTATATCATGAATCGTATTGTCAATTACTAAAAAGAAGAAACATCATTATAATACCGATAAATTTTACAAGGTTTGTTAATAAATAAAGCAATATTTTATATTATAATAAAGATTCATCGTCCAGGGCTGGATCAGATATGTCCAGGACTGGATCACGCTACGCTCTCTGATGTAGAACATTATATCTTAACACATGCTAATTGACTTACATAGTTAAGTATAACTTATACGTTACCAAATTGAGTCTTTATACCATAGACTCTGGATATGCACAAATTAATTCATGTTAATTTTACCTTAGGTTTAGCTTTCTATTATAAAGCTCCACAAGCTGTCACTGGACGAAGACAGATGAAGCAGAGTACAACTCCAGTCTCCTACCTACCGTCGTCCCCACCAGATATATATATAGCGTAAGAAACCCCGACTCCATTATTTTGTGGTTACCCTATGGGTATATACTTATAGGCAAATCAAAAAATGATAAACATTGATTTACAACTAATGGCCAAAACTACACGTATACACTAAGCTCCTTACGTCTCTCACACTAAATAATAATATATCATATACAATGGATATATATTATATATCTAACAGTATTATATTTAACATAATTTTAAAATTTTCAAAAGAATTGATATTTTTTATTATATTTTATTTAATTTATGGGGGATAAAAATGTCTCCCTGATAATTAAAATTTTTTTATATTTACTTATTATAGGTACGGTTTATTATAGAGTGATTATATTTTAGTTACAAATAGTATAAGTTGTTGCGTTTAACGGTTATATTATGATATGTGGCAGATGAGCTTATACACGAGCTGACTAAGAATAAGTAGAAGGATGATAATTGATTCTTATTAATGAAAGAAGATGATAGTAAAGTGAATTATATAACTAAGATAAATTCACAAGGAGAACATTTTACTACTCTTCACCTCTTGTCCAGTTTACCAATGGAGAATCAGAGGGACAATGCAGCTGTGTCGAAATCCAAATATGATAGAGCAGATCGTTGAGGAGTATCTTAAGCAACATCAAAAGCTAAGACAAAATAGGGAAATACGGAGATATATACTTGGAATAAAGCTGACTAAGAAAATGTAAGAACTCTTAAGCCCCTATTCAAAGAAGGGAAGTCATTATCTCGAACAAGATATATTTGATGAACAATATAATGTTTCAATAAGTACTATAGTATACAACGAGAGGATGAAAATGATAAATAAGACACCAGAAATTTTTCCAGATAATACACAGATATTATTTTAATGAATGATGTGGTGTAGCTAATGATATGATGAAGTTACACAAAACATTTGTTCCATTCCTCATCAACTGCTTCCAATCGAACGATGAAGCTGTCAGTAGCTCAATCTATCGCAGTACAGAGATCTATCTTATACTTGAAGAGAGATTATCGTGTCCAAACTGTAATAGCTATGCTTTCTATGAAATAAAAGATCGCCAATAGCGCTAACGTCTTTAATTTTTTTATTCATATTCTTTAGAATAACTATTTTTGCTCCGGAGATGAAAGATTTGAATACAGGGCTCTTAATGACGCGTTTAGATATATTAGGTACATGAGAGTAAAGTTTCCATTTACTTTATGATTTGAAACACTTGAAATAGAGATAATACAAAGCTACAACGTTGGCCCTATCAAAGACTGTCCTTCTCTATCCCTTACTTCTTAAACACAATTTAAATAGATAAAGAGAATGCAACATAAAAAAAAAAGCGATTACAATATGTAATATCAGTTATCAATCTCTCAGCAAGGAAAATAATATATATATAATATATATTATATATATATATATATATATATATATATATATATATATATATATATATATATATATATATATATATATATATATATATATATATATATATATAATTAACAAAAGAGCAGTTTCTCGTCAGTGTTTTCTCGCTTTAGGATCGTAATATTCCTTTCACGGGAGCGAGAGTTCGAATCTCGGTTCGGCTACCTGAACGGACATAAAAAAAATTGCCCGTAGTATGGGATTTTTCTCTAATATTTAATTAGTTTACGGCAATATGAATTACACTAGCCTCAATACCAACACATCACTTAAAACATAGCCAACACATATATCAGAACAATTTATTATAACATACAAAAATCACACACTCTCTCGTGCTTCTTGCTAGAAAGGTTCGCGAATCTGGATTCGAAACCACGTCGTCCATGGTGGCTAGAATTTCCAAATGCGATGAACCGAAGTAAGGATTGCTATCAAGTCTAGATAATCAACGCACTTTAATCCACTTAATTAGGAAATTACATAAAATTCAGTTTCCCCTGACCAAGAACCTACTGCGGTAAGGTAATGAACCCCCCAATTCATGGGATAGAGGTTCGGTGGCTACATATAATATACCGGTATATTAGTAATGTATGTGACATCCGCATTCGTAATTCACGATTTTGAAATATCCCCATCCGAAATTATTAAATGCGGATGTATGAAATATTAAAAGTTATTAGTTAATTACTATTAATTATTAATACTATTAATTACTATTAATGGTAATAGTTGAGATTAGCGTAATCTGACGAATTATTGATATTTTTTTCCTATACTCGTTTTTTTTAATATCTTTCGTCCCCATGTAAGAGGACTAAAAACCTCTGCCCAATTTCTCTCATTTATAAATATATTCCCTCTACCGAATTTTTTTTTTTTTTTATGTTTAAA
>JABUQX010117640.1:27500-45093 GCA_015478945.1 Trachelipus rathkii
ATTTGCAAGAATTTTTTATTATTAGGACTAATCTTGACTGGAATTCAGTGATGCCTCTGGGGTAATCCCAGGGTTATTAGCGGTTCTAGTAAGACCCAAATAAGGCACAAAAATAAGGACTTCTGGAGAGAGGCTTGGCAACTTTAAGATATAAAACAAGAACCAAAAACAAAAAGTAGATCCAAAAACAAAAAGTAGATCCAAAAACAAAAACCCGGTAAAAGTTATAGGAATTAGATGATTTGTAATGCAATCTTGCAATTATTTAAGGGATATGAACATTTGACCATTTTACCATTATATATTTATATATATATTAAGTTAAGTTATTTAAATAGTTAAATACATGAAATAAGAGAGGGATCTTACCCTAACGATAAAATCCGTCTGTAAGGGGTCTTGTTTAATAGATCAATAGCTGTTAAGTCTGCAGCGATATCAACTTTTGGGGTAGTTACTGTAATAAACATAAACAAAAGGGAATATGAACTAACGAACTTGTTAAGGGCGTTTTTATAGTTTTACGATTAATGAATCCAGCATAAACATAATCCACTGACCTTTATTGGATTCTTTCCTATATTTATAAAGCTTCAACAATGGTTTAAGAACCTCAAGTGAAGTGACAAAATCGTCAGAAGAACGTTGATTAATATCATCAGACGTCACTTTATTTCACGAACGTCAGAAAGATGTGGTGATTTAACGATTTTACGTGGTTTTACTTAATTTTTATTAAATTCATTAAATATACAGTCAAAAGTAACAAAATATTTACTCATGTAAAATACTGAAAAAATAATATTGGTTTTAGTAATTTATCATATTTAAAAGGGTAAAGTATGAACATAAAAAAAATAATGTACATATGCAGTTTTAACCGCCAGGTTAGAGTACTCACTTATTCTAATATATAGAATAAGTTTTCCATCTAATAACTTATACTATAAAAGTATGGGTGGATCAGACCTGGATTCCACAATTACCTCTACACACTCCCCCACTAAGCCTATAAACCCCACCTTACTTTCGAAGGCATGATAAATAACAGAGCATAGACTTAGTTTTCCGAGGTATAGTTAGAGGTCGATTATATATTGTGGATACAGGTAGTAAACTTTATTAAATAATACAATTTTACTTTGTTTTATTTACAAAGGTTCCTGAGTTTAGCATTTGCTAATTTATTTAGGCGGATTGGTTGAAGGGGACCAATTATATGCCACAATCTCCTCTTTAATCATTTTCTCCCATTGTAAATGAAACAGTCTCTGCTGTTCCACCGAGCATTCCCCCTAACGTAGATTATTTAAAGTCCAACGTATGCTTGACCTTAAGTTATTTAATTTATCTGGGTCAAGTACAGAGTCGGCATACGCGTTTACAGAGGACGGAGGATTAAGAGAAGGGGAATACTAAGAATTAGAGGGTTTTTGATAATCAGGGATGGCATACGAATAGTAATTTCGGGGAGGATTAGGATCATAGGCTTGGGAACCAGAGTACGGCAGAGTCTGGTTTACAGAAAAATCCGTAGTAGGAGGATAGGTATATGAAGGTTGAGGGACAACTGGTGCACAAGGGTCATAGTAAGCTTGTCCAGTTGGTGTCCTTGGAATATTAATATTTGGACTAGCTGTATAGTTAGTCGGGTCATTGTAATACGTGGTCTGAGTCCCAGAGTAGAAGGGTAGTTGATACTCGTCGGGTGGTGTATAGGAAGTCGAAGGTTGTGAATAAGAATTGGACGGTTGTGAATAAGAAGTGGACGGTTGTGAGTACTCATAGTATGTCTCGTCAGTGGTATTCTTCGAGGGTAATGGTAATAAAGGTTTAGCTTTTCTGGTGTTGGTAGTCCGAATGACTATCGGAGTACGTGAGTAAGGGGTACTCCTGGGTAGTGTTTTTGCTAGACCAAAGGTGGAATAATACTTGTCCATCAGAGTTAATAGAAACTGACGAGTTGGGTGTAATCCATCATATAACAAAGGGGAACCCATGTTCATCGTCTTTTTATTATAATATTGAGAATGTGGAGTATCTCTATTGTCATTAGCTATTGTAATTCCATGATAGAAATCCAATATAGCATTACCATCAATTATTTTTTTTTTAGGCCAGCTGTGTACTGGACTTTGTAATGTTTTGAATTTATCAAACATGTATATAGAGTGTTCCCTCATTTTTTCAGGTGCAATGGTGGGATCATTAAGACAATAGTTTTCATACTGGGGACCCCAATCTCGTGTGATACGTCGCTTATTATAAGTGTATAAATCTTGTATTGGGGGTATCATAAGGTAAATATCCACTTTTGGGTTTTTCTTTAGGGCTTCTTCAGTAATTTTTTTCATAGTGCCAACAATAGTGGGTAAGTCTATACCGCCACCTTCTATAGGTTCCATGATGTGAGTCAGAATATTATCATGGTTAGTTAAGGACTTTTTCTCCCAACCCATGGTCGTAAGAGACCATATTATAATAAGGTCAATTTCTTTTGACATCAGACTGTCTATTCTGGATTGACAGGCGGAAAAATGACGGCCTGAACAAAAATCTGATTTAACATTTAGGTTATATCTTTTTCTTAGAAAGGACTTGTCATTCCGAAAGACCGACACCTCGGAAGAGCCCACAATTAGTAAATTAGACATAAGTAAAGAGTAAGAACAAGAGAGTAGGAGAAGAAGAATTTTTTTCTCTTCGTTCCCTATAAACAATAATATTTATTAGCTTCGGTTAAATAAGTAAATGATTAACATAACATGATTAGAGAAATAAAATGAAATAACAAATTATAAATAGAACTTACATTACCAGATTAATATAATTTTTATAACTTAAACCTAGTCATTTTTATGGTACCTACTAAACCTAAAGGCTTCATTAGGCCATTTTATTAATAAATAGATTAGAATCAACCTTAAGACTGTCATTGCGATCCCCAAAAGTAAATTGTGACTTGGGTAGTATCTATTGTATTGTAAATAAGAGCAGCCAGATATCGGTATCAAATCAATTACTATATCCATCACCCTTATAATGGTTGGTGACGTGATAGCATAAATAATGCAATATCCCACTAATTAAGAATATAAAACTGAAAATTGTACCTTACATTACTTAGTATTACTTAGTACATTACCACCGGGGATCTTCATTTGCGTTGCTTCGAGATCTTCAGATGACTGCTACATTGCCTTGGTATAGAGAGACATCATCTGAAATGTGAGACTAACACCCTCCTACTCCCTTGCAACATCGTCATAAACCATGACCATGAGTCAAGGTTTCGGAGGAAAATATATGTATGGCTATATAATTTCTCCATATAAGAAGGGAATAAACATACTATATATTTTCTTACCTTTTATATATATACAGTATCATTATATATATGTATATATATATATATATTTTTATATATAAAGAAAATTTATATATATATATATATATATATATATATATATATATATATATATATATATATATATATATATATATATATATATATATATATATATATATATATATATATATCAGATGGGTCAGGTGAGCCTAGGGCTATAGGGAATTACAAATGGGTTAGGTGAGCCTAGGGCTAGAGCTAGAAATATGTACTCATATGAGAGTATTACTGTTTTACTTCATTAATTGGGGTTTATTAAACAAAAAAGAATACCAATAATAAATTTAAGTATAAATCAAAAATAAAACAAAAAAAAACAACTAATCTGTTTAAAATTTGTTTGTGTTATACATGAGCTTGGCCAGCTATTAGTTTTATTAAATCATTGTTATAAAGACTTTTATAAAAAAAAATATGAATTTTTTCACGTCATGATGGGATAAGCACAACAATTATTTACTTTTCTGTTGTGCCAATGAATGAAGGAGAAGGCATAAGGAAATTATAGTGTATGCCACCAAGGCATTTTATATTACAAATTTCACTCATATAATGTGTACCATGTTGTACAGGTTTATCATTATTGTAGTATATATTAACAGGATTTTTGAAAAGTTCTGTGAAAGCGGTAATCACTTCGGGAATCGGTAGTTGTCCCGGAAGTTTTAAAAGTCTAAGTGTTTTCCCGACACCTTGTATTTTTGTGGGTGGCGTTGTATTTCTTCAATGATCACCTCACGTAATTCTTTGTGTCGGTCCACCGAACCATATAAGAAAATAGAGAAACACTTGTATAAAGAATCCCACCGGAATGTAATCACAAGACAGATCATCCTGTAAAGCTACGGTAGAATTATCAAGTACTAGGGATCGGGAAAGGGCATCAGCGACAATATTTTTGTTGCCGGATATGTATTGAATGTCAAAATCATATTCGTAGAGTTCCTCCATAGTGCGAGCCAGACGACCATCTACTAGGCTCATGTTCTGTAGGTATATTAAAGGCATATGATCAGTGAATATAGTAAACTTAACCCCGCGAAGGAAAGGACTCAATGATTTGACGGCCCATCGTAAGGCAGTCAACTCCTTATCAATGACGCCATAGTTTCGTTGAGCACCGGAGAAAGTCATGGAAATAAAAGCAATGGGTTTCCTTTCTCCCGATTGGAATTGTGAAAGACAAGCTCCAGCTCCTATTTCTGAAGCGTCCACATGTAGCTCCATAGGAGGGACATTTGGGCTATAATCCGGGAAACCCAATAATCGGGGGTTTACCAAAGCTTGTTTTAGTTCTTCGAAAGCTTGTTGGCATTCTGGAGTCCATTTTATAGACTTTCCCCCAGTTTGACAAGAGAGTGGTTTACTAATCTGGGAACAGTTAGGAATATGTCTTCGGTAGAAGTTGACCATTCCCAGGAATTGACGTAAATGTTTAACCGTAGACGGAACAGGAAATTCTAGAGCTCCTTGTATATTCTTCTGTAGGGGAAGTATACCGTTTTGCGAGATTTTATGACCTAAAAATTCAACTTCCGTACGACAGAGATGGGTTTTACTAGGCTTTAGCTTATACCCATTTTTCTCTAAGGCCGACAGGACCTGATCTAATGTAAGGAAGTGTTCTTCTATAGTTTGGCTAAGGATGATAATGTCATCCAGGTACACCATTACCCTGGACCACAGTAACCCAGACAAAGCGAGCATCATACCGCGTTGGAATGTGGCAGGACCGTTCTTCACCCCAAATGGCATTTTCAAGTATTCATACTGCGCAAACGGGGTAGAAAAAGCAGTTTTTTCTACACTTTCTGGCTCCATGGCTATTTGATAATAACCTCGGACAAGATCTATAGCGGAAAAATACTTATTTCCAAACATATTATAGATCATGTCTATTAAATTAGGTAAGGGGAAGGAATCTGTCTTAGTTACATCATTAAGCTTACGGTAATCTATACATAATCTCAGCTTACTATCAGGTTTTCTTACTGGAACTACGGGAGCAGAATATGGGGATTTACTAGGGCGGATGATGTCTTGGGTTAACAATTCCAGACATTGCTTTTCAATCTCTTGGGCTAGTGGTCCTTGAAACCTATGAACAGGTAACCTAACTGGACGTGTACTCTCAACTTCGATTGAATGGGTAATGTTAGTGGCCACACCTACATCGTGGTCACCAAAACTTAACGCAGCTTGATGTTTTAAGAGTACCCTAACAAGATTTTCCTTTTGTAAATCGTCTATGGCAATTTCAATAAAATGAAACTCCTCGTTGAGTTTCTCGGGAGTCCAATTCTCTGTACTTGTACTTAACATATGGGTGTTAGGGGAATGTGATACATTAAAAGAATTAGTCTGTAAAGTTTCCTCTTCATCCAACACCATGAATGTACCCATCACCGTGTTTTTACGAAAATATTGATCTTTGTGTGAGTTGTTTACCAAAGCAACATGGGTGTTATATTGTAAATTCAATACCCCGGAAACTGGAGTGACATTATATATGTTTTTACCTTGAAAACCGACTAAATGTGAGGGAATAGTAGATGGACTGGTGACTTCCACCATTTTACACGAAAAAGAAGGGACATTAACAGAATGAATATTTACACATTTATAGAAAGGAATGGAATGACTCTCATCTTTAGCTATACATTCGAACTTATTATCTATTCGTCGAATTAATCTACGTAAAGTGAGGTCAGGAAGCAAAGGATTTTCTTTAAGAGCTGCAGCTCCTAGCATCACTGGGGCTGGCATCTGTTCTCCTGGGATTACTAAAAAGATAACTGGTTTTGTGAAATATGTACTTTGAAAAAAATACAAAGGAACCTCAAGGTAATAATCCACAGAAACCATGGGATCACGTATCAAACCACTAACGGCGAGGATACCAAGTTCATGGGTAGGTTTTGGTTTTTGGAGCTGTTTCAGATGTTGGGGAATTGTCTCATCACTAATTAAACTAACCCCAGCCCCACTATCGACCATACACCCACTAAACCCAGAACTATTTGCTTGGAACGCGACGGAGATTATCAAGGGATCATTGTGAGGGAATTGAAGATTTTTTTTCACTGTTCGTAATCCACTTGTTTCCTCATTGAAAGATTTAATCTGGGTTATGGGGATCTCCGTTGATATGGAAGGAATGACAACGGGAGCAGCCAACAAAAGCGACTCCTCCACTTGAAACACCTCTGTAGTTGTGTCTCTCACAGTCGAAGATGTGGTTTTAGTGTTTTTCGTTAATGAGTCTGTCACCTTATCAATCTCCACCGGTTGACTCACTTCCGAGGAGACCAATAGTTTAACGGAGGTGCGGATGGGGATTCATTCCTGCCCCTACACCTACCTTCTCGGTGAGTTTTTTTACAATCATTGCAAGGATCCAACAACTGACGAGGAGGCAAAGAACCAGCACCAGAATATTCGTCATCACGGCGATTGAAAGAATGTTCCCTTTCGGAAGAGTCAGGAGAAGACCTCCTGAAATACACAGTCTTTACAGCAGCACTAGAACTGTGTTCAGCGGGTGACATACGAGAGTTTTTGGTATAGGAATTATTTGTTTGACTGGGAGGTGTGCGTTGAGGACAGTTCATCCCCGGGTGAGGCCCACCACAGAAAGGACAAACAGCCTTTCGTACATTCGGAGAAGGAGATGTTGAAGAAGATTTTCGTGCTCTGCAATCAGCCCTTACATGGCCTTTCTTTTTGCAGTAGCCGCAGATGCCCAAATATTTGTAACAGTCGCGCATCTGGTGACCTGTTTTCTCACAAAAGTCGCACAGCACGTGTTTACGATCATCAGGATCATAGTGTGAGCTATCACGAGTATAAGTGTTTTGATTTCTAGGGAGAGAAGAGCTTCGACGGTTGTCACGGTAGTAACGACTACCACCGTTATTTTTAGGAGACGATTTTTGAGAATTGGGATTATTAGAAGAATGGGAATTTTTAAAAGAAGAATTTGGAAATACTGGGTTCTTAGAAGAACGGGGATTTTTAAGGAGGGCTTGACGGTTTTCCTCTTCTGTCTGAAGGTTTTCCGTCCAACTGGGAAGTAAAGTGTCAATATTTAAAATTGAATCGACTGTCTCATTCAGATCATCTTTCTGTGGGTAAGTCTTTTTATTAGAGGGATGAGGTTGAGAAGGATATTCGGAAGTATCATGGGTATGTGTACGAGAAGAAGAAGGGAACTGCTTATTATCCGATTCTAGAGAATCAGCAAAGCCTACTATATCTTCCCACGGTGTACGCCAATTACGATTATTCTCCTGTATTTTTATATATTGGCGAACATCTTTCTCTATAGAAGGAGGGAGACTATACAAGAATGCTGTATGGAGAGACTCGTGTTCGCGCATTTCCAGGCCTTTGTAAGCACGTCTAGCAAGGCGTTCTAATCGGAGAGCGAACATCCGAATGCTCTCATTTCGATACCGGCGGGCGGAATGATAAGCCTGCAACTGGTATTCTTTCTTTTTCTTTTCTTCATCCTCATACCATTGTATGAGGGTGTCACGAACTGAGAAATAGTCTCTATCGTCCTTGATGATTAAACGATATAGGTGTAGAAATTGTCCTTCAAGTTGTCTGCCAAGTAAACGTAACCACTGATGATACGCTTTAGGATAGTGAAGCTGGCAGTATGCCTCAAAATCCTCGAGATAAATTATGAAGTCTTGACCAGTCTCTAATTTGTATTTACCTGGGTCTACCACTTTGAGCTTTTGCGAGTTTTTCAGCAACTGACTTAAAAGCAAAATGGCTTCCTCCATCATATCGATCTTTTGTTTCATGATGGGACCGGAATACATATCAACATTTTGACCTGGTCTAGAATAAGAAGGTTGATAAGGATAAGAAGAAGAAGTGTTTTGTACATGTCTGTGGTGATCATAATTAAGACCTCTGGGAGGTTGAGAATTATAGGAAGTTTGAGGTTCAGGATAATTATAATCTATAGGGGGTTGAGCAAGGGTAGAAGAACCTCGATTAGTATACCGTTGAAAATCAGGTCTTTTATTCGAATAAGGTGAATGATCACGATAAAACATGTTAGTATCTACCGGTGTAGGAGAAGGGGTTAAATTAGGATAGAAAGGACATTGGGAAGGCATAGGTGGTGTGTTCCTACCCCTCCAATCAATTTGTTCAGTGTTTTGTGTATGTCTGCGTTGAAAAGGCAGATCATGTTCATCATTACGTGGGTACGAAATATGTTTATGTGGTCTTCGTGGAGGATTTAGACAATGAGAATCCTCATAATCTATAAGCAATTTTTCTTGAGAGTTTTGGGATAGGTGAAGACCATGTAAATCCTGAGAATGTTGTGGTGGTTGAGGACCATGTCTATGTTGTGCATGTTGTGGGGGTTGAAGACTATGAATATCCCTAGAAGAATATAGGTTTTTATGATCGCTTTTAGAAAACCTCTTAGTATCAGGGTTGTCTTCAAAAGTTAAATTCTGTTTGATTAATTCATGGGTCAACATTTTTTTTTCTTTAGTAAATTTATCTATCAGCTCACCAAGTTCATGTACAGACATAGTACCATCACCATCTACATGTTTAGTGTCGGTGTTATGTTTTGGGTACCTATCCAAAGCTATCGCCTGTTCATGATCAGGAGGTCTTTGAGTGTTTAAATCAAAATTAAGCAAATCCCTACCTGAATCTAAAGGAGTATTTTCTCCCTGAATATGGGAATCTATTAGATTATTGGTAGTGGGTTCTGGAGTCTCGGACTCAGTTGATGCATCTAAGTTATCAACCATTTTGTAGTCACTACGGGGATCGCTTTTTTCAGTCATTTTATATAAATTGGAGTTTATAGTTTTAATACAGCAACTATAAAACAATTAAGTATTTAAAATTGCCTTTAGGTCTAATGTTATAGTTTTAATACACAACTATAAAGCAATTAAGGATTTTAAATTGTTTTAGTTTTAATGTTATAGTTTTAATACAATTTTCTATCAAGGAGTTCTTTCAATTTCTTTCAAATTCATTCAAATTTAAGAAAGAAGAATACTCATATATAACTTTAAAGAATATTAAGACAGTCAGGGAGAATTATGAGAATAATGTCTTTTAATTACTGTTTTGTGAGGTTGACAATGAGTGGCGAAGTGATCTAGAATCACAATCCAGTGGCAAGGCAAGAGCACCGAACAAGACAGATGGTCCCTGTTCGGGCGCCACTTTTTATTTTCTTGTATTTATGTTGTGGAGACCAAGTGACGAGGACATGAATAATTACGGTCACTTGACCTCCAGACGAAAAAGTAATAAGTATTATCAAAATTAATATGAAATAATGATAATGAAGAACAGTGAGAAAATGAAAAAGAAATATTCAATATCTACCTAGAGGTGATATATTTAAGGCTTCTTTGTGGGAATCCAAAGTCGAAAGCCTATGGAGAACCTATCAGGCTTTGTTGCTACTGGCAGGGTACAGGAAGGAGGGACCACCAGTTTGTTCCAAATGCTGACTGGGTTGTGTCCAAGTAAAGAATAGATCACTTATGCAGATTTATTAAGAGGGGAGAATGAAAAAGAAGTAAAAGATAGATTTATTTACACACACATGTATACTTTCAAAAGTAGTAGAGTTAATGTTATTACATTCATCAGATATCCGGGAAACTAGGGGGATAGCGTTAACTTTATAATTATGCACCAGAATAGACTTCAGTACTCTTCTGGAGTAGAACTTATAGTAATTTATAATTTACTTAATTAAGTAAAGGAATTAGGTAAAGGAGATTGGTTACAGGGGTGTTAAACCCACAACTGTAACTAAGTTGTTATAAACAATGGTAAAAAAAAAAAACTGACTTAATATTCAAGAATCTGGGAAGTTATCCAGACGACTAAATTAATACTAAGGAATCTGGGAAGTTATCCAGATTTGCAAGAATTTTTGATTATTAGGACTAATCTTGACTGGAATTCAGTGATGCCTCTGGGGTAATCCCAGAGTTATTAGCGGTCCTAGTAAGACCCAAAATAAGGCACAAAAATAAGAACTTCTGGAGAGTTGATCCTAAGGTTAATACCCAAAGCAAAGATAAAAACGCTGCTATGTCCAATAACTAAAAGTAGATCCAAAAACAAAAACCCGGTAAAAGTTATAGGAATTAGATGATTTGTAATGCAATCTTGCAATTATTTAAGGGATATGAACATTTGACCATTTTACCATTATTTATATATATTAAGTTAAGTTATTTAAATAGTTAAATACATGAAATAAGAGAGGGATCTTACCCTAACGATAAAATCCGTCTGTAAGGGGTCTTGTTTAATAGATCAATAGCTGTTAAGTCTGCAGCGATATCAACTTTTGGGGTAGTTACTGTAATAAACATAAACAAAAGGGAATATGAACTAACGAACTTGTTAAGGGCGTTTTTATAGTTTTACGATTAATGAATCCAGCATAAACATAATTATTGGATTCTTTCCTATATTTATAAAGCTTCAACAATGGTTTAAGAACCTCAAGTGAAGTGACAAAATCGTCAGAAGAACGTTGATTAATATCATCAGACGTCACTTTATTTCACGAACGTCAGAAAGATGTGGTGATTTAACGATTTTACGTGGTTTTACCTAATTGTTATTAAATTCATTAAATATACAGTCAAAAGTAACAAAATATTTACTCATGTAAAATACTGAAAAAATAATATTGGTTTTAGTAATTTATCATATTTAAAAGGGTAAAGTATGAACATAAAAAAAATAATGTACATATGCAGTTTTAACCGCCAGGTTAGAGTACTCACTTATTCTAATATATAGAATAAGTTTTCCATCTAATAACTTATACTATAAAAGTATGGGTGGATCAGACCTGGATTCCACAATTACCTCTACATATATATATTCTATATTTTGGAGAAACAAAAGTATAGACAAATACCCTGGGCTGACCATTAGAAGTGCTTTGTGTGGTGAACCCTGGGAGCTTGTGGGAGGATTACCGAGAGAAGAGTTGGCCGGTAGTGATGGGGTAAATAAGATAGTGGGCGTATTAGAGAAAAAATATAGTAGCGATAAAAAAAGGGAAAAAATGGATAGCATGAATGCATTTTTCAGAATAGAACGAGGCTCAAATGAAGAAATTCAAGATTTTGTGAGTAGGTTTGATGTGGCTTTAAGACGATGTATTGCAGTAGGGATGACAGACCTAGGAGAGGAGCATAAAGGAGGGTTATTATTGGGAAGAAGCAAATTATCTGAAAATGAGGAAAAAATAATGCTGGGAGCATTGGATGGGGATCTTTCCTATACCAGAGTAACTAGTCTGTTGAGGGGAATCAGGGGAAAAGCTACCAAAGTCAAAATAAAGAGAAGATATGGTATGGCGGTGACAAAAATAAGAGTATGGAAAGGAGGATTATTTGTTATAGCTGTAAGAAAGTGGGACATGCCCAAAGGTTTTGCCCTGACTATAGGAAAAACGATAAGGAATGTGAGGGATGTGGAAAGAAAGGTCATGTTTCAGAAGATTGTTGAATGAAAGACAAAGAATGTTATAAATGCAAGGAAAAGGGTCATTTGGCTAATGTTTGTAGTGAAAGGAAAAAGGCGAATAAGGAGATAGTGCTATTAGGGGAAAAATCCTGCGAAGAAGGTAACTGGGATTTAATAAGTGCTATAGTAGATACAGGATGTAGGAAGAGCGTTTTTGGGAGAATTCTGACTGGGAGTTATATTATCCACACTAGATAGAGTAGAGTTAGAGAAGATGAAGGAGTCAGAGAGAAAAGTAGAAGAAACCTATATATTTGGGGAGAGGGAATATAGATGTAATAGGAAATATTTAATACCTATATTCTTAGGTAACAGAAAAGTATTACTAGAAACAGAAGTAGTAGAGGGAAATATCCCTTGGTTAATAGGAACTACATTTTTAAATAAGTTAGGGGCAAGAATAGATTTTTTAAACAAGTATATATATAGAATGTAACCATTCCTTAATTAAACAAAGAATACCTATAACCATAGACTACAAGGGTCACATAAGAATAAAATTAAGGGAAGGAAGTAAGTTAACGAACGTTTGGCTAACGATGGGTGTAGAAAATGCTATCAACGATGTAGAGAAATGGAAGAAGAATTGCAGGGGGTTTGCACCTACAATTTGGCCACTGTGGTTACGAAAAATTACAACAGAGTATGAAACAGGAAAGGTTAAAAGTCCTTAAAGATATCTGTAGTTAGTGCGAGACCTGCCAAAAATAAAAGAAAAATCCAGGAAGACCAATTGTAGGAATACCGCTCGCACATAATTTTAATGAAGTCTTGTCTATGGATATGGGAGAACTAGAAGGTGAAAGGTTCCTTGTAATGACAGACTGGGCCACACACTATTGCCAAGCAAAAGGGATGAAGAATAAAAAAAAAACTCTAAGAAGGCATAATGGAAAAATGGATAAGTTACTTTGGGGCACCTCAACGAATTATCACAGTCGGGGGTAGAGAGTTTCAAAATGAGGAAATAATTGAGTTCACTGAAAAATGGGGGATAGAAATGCTCTATACAGCTAGTGAGAGTCCCTGGAGTAATGGGAAGAGTGAGAAGACAGTGGGGATATTGAAGGAAGGGTTAAGGAAGTTAAAAGAAGACAGAATAAAAGGGAAAGAGTGGATCCTAATGTGGATGGTGAGTGCCAAAAATGACAGAATAATGAGTGGAGGTTATTCCCCTAATTGGAAAGTATTTGGAATGTATTACCTAGGTAAACGGAACATGGAACAACTCAGTCCGCCTGAACTGGAAGAGGAGATAGAGGGAGAAAAATTGAAGGAATTGATGCAGGTGCAAGATGTAGTAAAGGAGATTGTACAAGGAAAGGAATGCAGAGATAGGATAAAAAGAGCATTAAAAGGAAAAGTGAGAATACATCGGATCGAAGAAGCTCAATTGGGAGATACAGTTTATTATAAGAAGCAAGGGGAGGAGAAATGGAGAGGACCCAGGAAGATAATAGGGAGAGATGGAAAAGTCGTACTGGTAAAGCATGGCGCTTTAATCAGGGAAGTGAACAAGATACACATAACGAAAATACAGAAAGTGAGAAGGGGGAGTGAGGAAAGTGAAAAGAAAGAGGTAAGTGAAATGATGAAAGAAAAAGAAAGAAGAAAAGGAAGAAGAAGAAGTGGAGAAGAATGCTGGTGAGGATGTTGGGCTTAATCCAGAGGACCTTAGAAGAGAAAAAAATTATTTGATACAACACGAAAATGATGGGTGGTGGAGAAGAGTGAAGGTGATCAGTTTAGGAGGGAAGAGAGGAGGAAAATATGATGGCACATATAATGTTAAAGATCTTGACTCTGAGGAGGAGTTTTGGGTTGACCTCAGAGATTATGAAGTTGAAGAAGAAAAAGTTCCGGAGGAATCATACTATATTGATGGTGAAGTGGTATACTTTGACAGTAATGAATCTGATTATGGAAGGAAAATTGAAGAAGCTAAAGCGAGAGAAATGATGTATTTGATGCCTTTAATGAATATAAAGTTTTAAAGACGAGATGGTTAATCTCAGAAAAAGAGAAAGAAGGAGGCAAGATATGGAAGGTCCGTTTGGTGGTTAAAAGTTTTATGGAGAACGAAGGCCTGGAAACTGTGAATTGTGAAGCTCTGGCTTTTTCAACGGAAGGATTGAAAATAGTCCTGTCAATCATTAATATGAATGATTGGCAGACAAGAACATTAGGTATCAAAACTGCTTATTTACAGGGCAAAAATATGAAGAGAGATGTGGTGATCAAACCCCCAAAAGAGGCAAAAACGGTAAAACTGTGGAGATTACATAAAACCGTATATGGATTAAAAGATGCAGCCCGAAAATGGTACGAAAGTCTAGTGGAAGTGTTAATAGGAGCAGGAGGTAAAAGGAGTAAGATCGATAATACACTATCTTCAAGTGGGAAAGAAATGGTGAAGTTTACGGGATAATGGGCATTCATGTTGATGACCTCATTTATGGGGGCAATAAAGAGTTTTGAGAGAGAATTATATCGCAAATAAAGAAAGAACTTACTGTTGGCAAAGAGGAGAGTGGAGTTTTTAAATACTTAGGGATAGAAGTGACGCAGGAGAAAAATGGCGATATTATATTGAGTCAAAAGGGGTACACGAGAGATAAGTTAGGAATAAAAACCATAAATAAAGACAAAAGGGAGGAAAAACTCATCAAAAGGATAAATGGGGAATAATAAAAAAAAGATAGACTGGGACATAGATAAAAAAAAAAGAATAGAACTGGGGATAGAGAAAAAGAACAAAATAATAAATAAAAAACAGAAAAAAAAGTAACGCAGGATAAAAGTGGCGATATTATATTGAGTCAAAAGGGGTACACAAGAGATAAGTTAGGAATAAAAACCATAAATAAAGACAAAAGGGAGGAAAAACTCAATGAAGAAGAGATGACACTATATAGATCTCTTTTGGGGAAGCTGAATTGGATATCTCAGAACACGAGGCCAGATCTGAGTTTTGATGTTAGCTATTTGGGAAGGAATATGAAGGATGCCACAATAGCAAACTATAATGATCTTGTCAGAGTAGCAAAAAGAGCGATGGGAGAGGAGATTCATTTGAGAATTTCGAAACTAAAGAGGGACAGATTGAGATTGGAAGTGTACTCGGATGCCTCTTTCGGAAACATGAGTGGAGGTAGAACGCAAATAGGGTACTGTATAAGGGTAAGAGACATAGTCGGCAATACTTGCCCTATACTATGGAAATCAGAAGTAGCTAAGAGAGTAGTGAGTTCCACCTTATCAGCAGAAACCCTAAGCATGGTGGAGGCAATTGAATGGGGGGGAATACATTAAGTATTAGTGGGAGGAGTTAACAATGGAAAAATACAACCTACACATTATAGCAATGACTGATTGCAAATTGTTGAAAGATAGTATCAACTCTACTAAAGGTGTTAAAAATAGGATACTGAGAATAGAGCTAGCCAATCTAAAAGAGAAAATAGATAGAGGGGTGGTACAGTCTGTGGAGTGGGTAAACTCCAGATTGCAATTAGCCGATGGGTTAGCAAAGAAATATAACCGAAAATATTTGTGTGAATTGAGACAGGGTTTAGGATGTAATTAGGGGGTGAAAAAAATAAAAAAAGAAAGTTAAAGTATAATATACTTGATTTAGTTACAGGTATGTGGTGGAACTCTACTCGATAGGGAGCCATGGTATTTAGTATCTGTAACGGTTCATATTTGGTGTGTACGTTAATTTCATTTTGTTTTTGTTTTCTCTTTTTCTTAGGAATGGCTCCAAGTAATGATTTAATTTTGATTTCCCTTAATGAGGAATATTCATGTTGATATATTGATTGAATATATATTGCTTTTACATAAACATATTGTGTTGAAAGGAACACAACTGAAAGAAAGAGCTGTATTAGTTTCGTTTTTGTTATGTTATATGCATGCATTCAAAATTCAGAATTACAAAGTGAAGAGGAGGTCAATTCGAAAAAACTTTCACTGACTTTGCTATCTTTGTCTGTTTCTCTTACTTGATATTCTATCTTTATAATTCCTTTACTTCCTACTTGAAAGTAAAAAGAGGGTGTAATATTCAAGAAAAGGTAATTATTTTGGACAATTGTTTGTCTTAAAATTAATGCTTAAAAATAAATTAATTGATATCTCTTTTTAAATCTTATTAATATCTCAGTAAGAATAATGAGTGATTAGATAAAGCAGACTACTACCATATTTTGTCCTTAATTTCTATAAGGTCAAAAATCTTAGTGCCATGAACCATTAATACAAGAAAATGAATTAGCCCTTAAAAGATTTCTAACATAACCTGACAACCAAACTTTTAGTTCTAACTTAAAGGAAGCATTGTTAGTAGTGCGCAAAGGAAGTATGTGATGTTCTAAAGTAGGAAGTAGGAATGTTAACAGTGAATGGTGGAATGAAGAGCGTGATGCAAGCTTAAAGATAAAAAAGAAGCGTGGTTGAATGTACTAAAGCAAATGATGAAGTCTCAAAGAAAGATGCTTGGAATTTACAAGGGGAAAAGAAATACTAAATGTGCATACATAGGAGAAAAGAGTAAATGAACATTTGGAAGGAGGAATGAATTGGGGACATACAAGGAAATAGAAGCTCTCTGGAAGGAAGCGCAAAAGGTTAAGAATGAGTAAGGGGAATCTGCATAAAATAAATGAATAGGATGGTGCTTTTTGGGGATGTCATGGGTTGAGGGGAGTGTGGAGGAATTACTTCGAAAATCTGCACCCAATTTAAGGCAGTAAAAGAGTGATAGTGAATTTGTGTGGGTTTGATGGTGCAGAAGGATAGGATTTTGGGATGGTCATTAGTAAGAAAGACGTAATGGTAGAGTGAGAAGTTGAAGAATGGTAATCCAGGAATAGATGGAATACTGGTGATATGATCAAAAAGAGGCGAGATGGTGATTGATTGGATTTGGAAGTTGTGTAATAAAGCGTTTATGGAGGTATAGTTCAAGGGGATTGGAGGAGGCAGTAATAGTACCCTTTATATAAGGTAAGGGAGAAAGGGGAACTGTAGAATTATTGGGGAAAAAGTGTTATGAGTGTTGTAGAAGGTATATGCTTGGTATTGGTCGAAGAGTGCGTCGAGTGACGAAGGAGTGATTGGTGAAGAACGAGGTGGTGCGTTTAGATAGAGGATGTGTGGGATCAAATCTTTACATTGAGAACAAATGATTGAGGGAAAAATGAGAGAGAAGAGAATAAATTTATTTAGTTTTAATGGATTTGCAACAGGCGTTATGATTAGTTAATGGGAAGCTTTATGGCAGGTGTTAGTGATATAGTGTGGTGTTGGTGGTAGGCTCTGAATGGATCAAAAGTATGTTTGTCAATGTGTGGTGTGTGAATAAATGGATGTTTACTGGAGAAGCTAATAGGATTAAATAGGGATGAGCAGGTTGTGTTATGCTCCTTGGTTATTCATTTGTATTGGATGGGGTTTTGAAAGAATTCGAGTTGGGGGTGGCAGGGGATGGGTTAGAATATGGAGAATGAAGATGAGTGAAGGGTGCCCTTACCTTTATATGCGGATGATTTGGTTCTGGTGGTGAATTTGAAGTGAGTTTGAGAGGATTGGTAGAGAGATTTGGCAGGTGTGTAAAAG
>JABUQX010117641.1:0-10000 GCA_015478945.1 Trachelipus rathkii
GTTTTTTAATGAATTTCAATATTTGTTTTTATATACCAAATATTTCATTAGTTGTGAAAACCTGTTTTAATAAAAAATTTTAACTTCTAAAATTACGCTCTTTCTTAAATTTTCACATTACAAATTTAGAACTCTTAAAAGTACGATTTTTCATAAATTTCAACATTTGAAATTATATGGTAAAGTTTCAAAATTGAGTTTTTAACGGTATTTTTCAGCAATTTTTAAAAAATAATCCGTGTTTCATTAATTCATTTCAAAAAGCAGAAAAGTGAATTTATTAATAGTTTTAGGTGTCTTAAATTGACGTTTTTTAATGAAATTTCAATATTTGTTTTTTATATACCAAATATTTCATTAGTTGTGAAAACCTGTTTTAATAAAAAATTTTAACTTCTAAAATTACGCTTTTTCTTAAATTTTCACATTACAAATTTAGAACTCTTAAAAGTACGATTTTTCCTAAATTTCAACATTTGAAATTATATGGTAAATCTTAAAATTGAGTTTTTAACGGTATTTTCAGCATTTGAAAAAATAATGTGTTTCATTGAAATGCAATTTCAAAAAGCAGAAAAGAGAATTTATTAATAGTTTTAGGTGTCTTAAATTGACGTTTTTTAATGAAATTTCAATATTTGTTTTTATATACCAAATATTTCATTAGTTGTGAAAACCTGTTTTAATAAAAAATTATAACTTCTAAAATTAAGCTTTTTCTTAAATTTTCACATTACAAATTTAGAACTCTTAAAAGTACGATTTTTCCTAAATTTCAACATCTTAAATTGACGTTTTTTTAATGAAATTTCAATATTTGTTTTTATATACCAAATATTTCATTAGATAAGAAAACCTGTTTAACCATCTAAATTTCGGCTTTTTCTTAAATTTCACATTACAATTTCGAAAACTTTAAAAAGTACGATTTTTTCCTAAATTTCAACATTTGAAATTAATTTGTTGAAAATTCTTAAAATTGAGTTTTTAACGGTATTTTCAGCATTTGAAAAAATAATGTGTTTCATTGAAATGCAATTTCAAAAAGCAGAAAAGTGAATTTATTAATAGTTTTAGGTGTCTTAAATTGACGTTTTTTAATGAAATTTCAATATTTGTTTTTATATACCTAATATTTCATTAGTTGTGAAAACCTGTTTTAATAAAAAATTATAACTTCTAAAATTACGCTTTTTCTTAAATTTTCACATTACAAATTTAGAACTCTTAAAAGTACGATTTTTCCTAAATTTCATCATTTGAAATTATTTGGTAAATCTTAAAATTGAGTTTTTAACGGTATTTTCAGCATTTGAAAAAATAATGTGTTTCAGTGGAAATGCAATTTCAAAAAGCAGAAAAGAGAATTTATTAATTGTTTTAGGTGTCTTAAATTGACGTTTTTTAATGAAATTTCAATATTTGTTTTTATATACCAAATATTTCATTAGTTGTGAAAACCTGTTTTAATAAAAAAATTTAACTTCTAAAATTACTGCTTTTTCTTAAATTTTCACATTACGAATTTAGAACTCTTAAAAGTACGATTTTTCCTAAATTTCAACATTTGAAATTATTTGGTAAATCTTAAAATATAGTTTTTTAACGGTATTTTCAGCATTTGAAAAAATAATGTGTTTCATTGAAATGCAATTTCAAAAAGCAGAAAAGTGAATTTATTAATAGTTTTAGGTGTCTTAAATTGACGTTTTTTAATGAAATTTCAATATTTGTTTTTATATACCAAATATTTCATTAGTTTTGAAAACCTGTTTTAATAAAAAAATTTAACTTCTAAAATTACGCTTTTTCTTAAATTTTCACATTACAAATTTAGAACTCTTAAAAGTACAGTTTTTTCCTAAATTTCAACATTTGAAATTATTTGGTAAATCTTAATTAAAATTGAGTTTTTAACGGTATTTTCAGCATTTGAAAAAATAATGTGTTTCATTGAAATGCAATTTCAAAAAGCAGAAAAGAGAATTTATTAATTGTTTTAGGTGTCATAAATTGACGTTTTTTTAATGAAATTTCAATATTTGTTTTTATATACCAAATATTTCATTAGTTGTGAAAACCTGTTTTAATAAAAAAATTTAACTTCTAAAATTACGCTTTTTCTTAAATTTTCACATTACAAATTTAGAACTCTTAAAAGTACGATTTTCCTTAATTTAAACATTTGAAATTATTGGGATATCTTAAAATGGAGTTTTTAACGGTATTTTCAGTATTTTTTGAAAAAATAACGTGTTTCATTGAAATGCTATTTTAAAAAAGGCCAGAAAAGTTTAATTTTTAAAGTTTTAGGAGTGTCCTAAAATTGACGTTTTTTAATGAATTTTCAAATATTTTGTTTTTTAATATAGCGCTGTGTACTTCAGAAAATGGAATAAATTTGTGTTTTTAATTAATAATTTTATACTTCTAAAATTACGCTTTTTCTTAAATTTTCACATTACAAATTTAGAACTCTTAAAAGTACGATTTTTCCTAAATTTCAACATTTGAAATTATTTGTTAAATCTTAAATTGAGTTTTTAACGGTATTTTCAGCATTTGAAAAAATAATGTGTTTCATTGAAATGCAATTTCAAAAAGCAGAAAAGAGAATTTATTAATAGCTTTAGGTGTCTTAAATTGACGTTTTTTTAATGAAATTTCAATATTTGTTTTTATATACCAAATATTTCATTAGTTGTGAAAACCTGTTTTAATAAAAAAATTTAACTTCTAAAATTACGCTTTTTGCTTAAATTTTCACATTACAAATTTAGAACTCTTAAAAGTACGATTTTTCCTAAATTTCAACATTTGAAATTATTTGGTAATTCTTAAAATTGAGTTTTTTACGGTATTTTCAGCATTTGAAAAAATAATGTGTTTCATTGAAATGCAATTTCAAAAAGCAGAAAAGCGAATTTATTAATAGTTTTAGGTGTCTTAAATTGACGTTTTTTAATGAAATTTCAATATTTGTTTTTTTTTATATACCAAATATTTCATTTAGTGTGTTGAAAACCTGTTTTAATAAAAAAATTTAACTTCTTAAATTACGCTTTTTCTTAAATTTTCACATTACAAATTTAGAACTCTTAAAAGTACGATTTTTCCTAAAATTCAACATTTGAAATTATTTGGTAATTCTTAAAATTGAGTTTTTTTACGGTATTTTCAGCATTTGAAAAAATAATGTGTTTCATTGAAATGCAATTTCAAAAAGCAGAAAAGAGAATTTATTAATTGTTTTAGGTGTCTTAAATTGACGTTTTTTAATGAAATTTCAATATTTGTTTTTATATACCAAATATTTCATTAGTTGTGAAAACCTGTTTTAATAAAAAAAATTTTAACTTCTAAAATTACGCTTTTTCTTAAATTTTCACATTACAAATTTAGAACTCTTATAAGTACGATTTTCCTAAATTTCAACATTTGAAATTATTTGGTAATTCTTAAAAAATTGAGTTTTTAACGGTATTTTCAGCATTTGAAAAAATAATGTGTTTCATTGAAATGCAATTTCAAAAAGCAGAAAAGCGAATTTATTAATTGTTTTAATTGTCTTAAATTGACGTTTTTTAATGAAATTTCAATATTTGTTTTTATATACCAAATATTTCATTAGTTGTGAAAATCTGTTTTAATAAAAAATTTTAACTTCTAAAATTACGCTTTTTCTTAAATTTTCACATTACAAATTTAGAACTCTTAGAAGTACGATTTTTCCTAAATTTCAACATTTGAAATTATTTGGTAAATCTTAAAATTGAGTTTTTAACGGTATTTTCAGCATTTGAAAAAAATTAATGTGTTTCATTGAAATGCAATTTCAAAAAGCAGAAAAGCGAATTTATTAATAGTTTTAGGTGTCCTAAATTGACGTTTTTTAATGAAATTTCAATATTTGTTTTTATATACCAAATATTTCATTAGTTGTGAAAACCTGTTTTAATAAAAAATTTTAACTTCTAAAATTACGCTTTTTCTTAAATTTTCACATTACAAATTTAGAACTCTTAAAAGTACGATTTTTCCTAAATTTCAACATTTGAAATTATTTGGTAAATCTTAAAATTGAGTTTTTAACGGTATTTTCAGCATTTGAAAAAATAATGTGTTTCATTGAAATGCAATTTCAAAAAGCAGAAAAGCGAATTTATTAATTGTTTTAGGTGTCTTAAATTGACGTTTTTTAATGAAATTTCAATATTTGTTTTTATATACCAAATATTTCATTAGTTGTGAAAACCTGTTTTAATAAAAAATTTTAACTTCTAAAATTACGCTTTTTCTTAAATTTGTAATGTGAAAAAATTTAGAAACTTTGAAAAATAGAATTTTTCCTAAATTTCAACATTTTTAAAAATTATTTGGTAATTTCTTAAAATTAAGTTTTTTTAACGCGTATTTTCAGCATTTGAAAAAATAATGTGTTTCTTTGAAATGCAATTTCAAAAAAGCAGAAAAGCGAATTTATTAATAGTTTTAGGTGTCTTAAATTGACGTTTTTTAATGAAATTTCAATATTTGTTTTTATATACCAAATATTTCACGTTACCAAATGTTAGAACCTGTTTTAATAAAAAATTTTAACTTCTAAAATTACGCTTTTTCTTAAATTTTCACATTACAAATTTAGAACTCTTAAAAGTACGATTTTTCCTAAATTTCAACATTTGAAATTATTTGGTAATTCTTAAAATTGAGTTTTTAACGGTATTTTCAGCATTTGAAAAAATAATGTGTTTCATTGAAATGCAATTTCAAAAAGCAGAAAAGCGAATTTATTAATAGTTTTAGGTGTCCTCAATTGACGTTTTTTAATGAAATTTCAATATTTGTTTTTATTTCTTTCATTAGTTGTGAAAACCTGTTTTAATAAAAAATTATAACTTCTAAAATTACGCTTTTTTTTTAAATTTTCACATTAAAATTTAGAAACTATTTAAAAAGTACGAAATTTTCCTAACATTTCACCTTTGAAATAATTTGGTAAACTTTTAAATAAAGTTTTTTTTGGGGTTTTTTTGCCATTTAAAAAAAAAAAGTTTTTTTTTTAAAAGGAAAAATTTTAAAAAGAAAAAAAAAAGAAATTAAATTAACGTTTTTTAGGTGTCTTAAAATTGACGTTTTTTAATGAAATTTCAATATTTGTTTTTATATACCAAATATTTCATTAGTTCTGAAAACCTGTTTTAATAAAAAATTATTTCTAAAATTAAGCTTTTTCTTAAATTTTCACATTACAAATTTAGAACTCTTAAAAGTACGATTTTTCCTAAATTTCAACATCTTAAATTGACGTTTTTTAATGAAATTTCAATATTTGTTTTTATATACCAAATATTTCATTAGTTGTGAAAACCTGTTTTAATAAAAAATTTTAACTTCTAAAATTACGCTTTTTCTTAAATTTTCACATTACAAATTTAGAACTCTTAAAAGTACGATTTTTCCTAAATTTCAACATTTGAAATTATTTGGTAATTCTTAAAATTGAGTTTTTAACGGGATTTTCAGCATTTGAAAAAATAATGTGTTTCATTGAAATGCAATTTCAAAAAGCAGAAAAGTGAATTTATTAATAGTTTTAGGTGTCTTAAATTGACGTTTTTTAATGAAATTTCAATATTTGTTTTTATATACCAAATATTTCATTAGTTGTGAAAACCTGTTTTAATAAAAAAATTTAACTTCTAAAATTACGCTTTTTCTTAAATTTTCACATTACAAATTTAGAACTCTTAAAAGTACGATTTTTCCTAAATTTCAACATTTGAAATTATTTGGTAAATCTTAAAATTGAGTTTTTAACGGTATTTTCAGCATTTGAAAAAATAAGGTTTCATTGAAATGCAATTTCAAAAAGCAGAAAAGAGAATTTATTAATTGTTTTAGGTGTCTTAAATTGACGTTTTTTAATGAAATTTCAATATTTGTTTTTATATACCAAATATTTCATTAGTTGTGAAAACCTGTTTTAATTTGAAATGTTACTCCCAAAAATTAAAACGCCTTTTTCCATAAATTTTTCAACATTACAAATTTAAAACTTTAAAAGGTACGATTTTTCCTAAATTTCAACATTTGAAATTATTTGGTAATTCTTAAAATTGAGTTTTTAACGGTATTTTCAGCATTTGAAAAAATAATGTGTTTCATTGAAATGCAATTTCAAAAAGCAGAAAAGCGAATTTATTAATAAGTTTTAGGTGTCTTAAATTGACGTTTTTCAATGAAATTTCAATATTTGTTTTTATATACCAAATATTTCATTAGTTGTGAAAACCTGTTTTAATAAAAAATTTTAACTTCTAAAATTACGATTTTCTTAAATTTTCACATTACAAATTTAGAACTCTTAAAACATTACAAAATTAGAACTCTTAAACATTTGTACGATTATTTGGTAAATTCTTAAAATTGAGTTTTTACGGGATTTTCAGCATTTTGAAAAATAATGTGTTTCATCATTGAACTTAAATTTTAAAAAGAAAAAAAAAAAAAAAATTTATTAATTGTTTTAGGTGTCTTAATTGACGTTTTTTAATGAAATTTCAATATTTGTTTTTATATACCAAATATTTCATTAGTTGTGAAAACCTGTTTTAATAAAAAATTTTAACTAAAATTACGCTTTTTCTTAAATTTTCACATTACAAATTTAGAACTCTTAAAAGTACGATTTTTCCTAAATTTCAACATTTGAAATTATTTGTTGAATCTTAAAATTGAGTTTTTAACGGTATTTTCAGCATTTGAAAAAATAATGTGTTTCATTGAAATGCAATTTCAAAAAGCAGAAAAGAGAATTTATTAATAGTTTTAGGTGTATTAAATTGACGTTTTTTAATGAAATTTCAATATTTGTTTTTATATACCAAATATTTCATTAGTTGTGAAAACATGTTTTAATAAAAAATTTTAACTTCTAAAATTACGCTGTTCTTAAATTTCTCCACATTACACAATTAGAAACTCTTAAAAGTAACGATTTTCCGCTGATTTTAACATTTGGAAAATTATTTGGTAATCTAAAACTTTGAGTTTTTTTAAACGGTAATTTTCAGCATTGAAAAAATAATGTGTTTTCATTGCAACATGCAATTTCAAAAGCAGAAAAGTGAATTTATTAATAGTTTTAGGTGTCTTAAATTGACGTTTTTTAATGAAATTTCAATATTTGTTTTTATATACCAAATATTTCATTAGTTGTGAAAACCTGCTTTAATAAAAAAATTTTAAACTTCTACAAAAAACTTAATAAGCGATTTTGCTTAAAATTTCCACTGACAAAATTGTAGAAACTCTTAAAAAGTACGATTTTTCCTAAATTTCAACATTTGAAATTATTTGGTAAATCTTAAAATTGAGTTTTTAACGGTATTTTCAGCATTTGAAAAAATAATGTGTTTCATTGAAATGCAATTTCAAAAAGCAGAAAAGAGAATTTATTAATAGTTTTAGGTGTCCTTAAATTGAACGTTTTTTAATGAAATTTTGATATTTGTTTTTCAATATACCAAATATTTCCATTAGTTGTGAAAACCTGTTCTAATTTTATAAACAAATTTTAACTTCTAAAATTAACGCTTTTTCTTAAATTTTCACATTACAAATTTAGAACTCTTAAAAGTACGATTTTTCCTAAATTTCAACATTTGAAATTATTTGGTAAATCTTAAAATTGAGTTTTTTAACGGTAGTTTTTTTCAGCATTTGAAAAAATAATGTGTTTCATTGAAATGCAATTTCAAAAAGCAGAAAAGCGAATTTATTAATAGTTTTAGGTGTCCTCAATTGACGTTTTTTAATGAAATTTCAATATTTGTTTTTATTTCTTTCATTAGTTGTGAAAACCTGTTTTAATAAAAAATTATAACTTCTAAAATTACGCTTTTTCTTAAATTTTCACATTACAAATTTAAAACTCTTAAAAGTACGATTTTTCCTAATTTCAACATTTGAAATTATTTGGTTAATCTTAAAATTGAGTTTTTAACGGTATTTTCAGCATTTGAAAAAATAATGTGTTTCATTGAAATGCAATTTCAAAAAGCAGAAAAGATTTATAATTGTTTCTTTGGTATCTTAAAATTGACGTTTTTTAATGAAATTTCAATATTTGTTTTTATATACCAAATATTTCATTAGTTGTGAAAACCTGTTTTAATAAAAAAATTTTAACTAAAATTACGGTTTTTCTTAAATTTTCCCATTACAAATTTAGAACTCTTAAAAGTACGATTTTTCCTAAATTTCAACATTTGAAATTATTTGGAAAATCTTAAAATTGAGTTTTTAACGGTATTTTCAGCATTTGAAAAAATAATGTGTTTCATTGAAATGCAATTTCAAAAAGCAGAAAAGTGAATTTATTAATAGTTTTAGGTGTCTTAAATTGACGTTTTTTAATGAAATTTCAATATTTGTTTTTATATACCAAATATTTCATTAGTTGTGAAAACCTGTTTTAATAAAAAATTTTAACTTCTAAAATTACGCTTTTTCTTAAATTTCCACATTACAAATTTAGAACTCTTAAAAGTACGATTTTTCCTAAATTTCAACATTTGAAATTATTTGGTAAATCTTAAAATTGAGTTTTTAACGGTATTTTCAGCATTTGAAAAATAATGTTTTTTATTTCATTAAAAAGGAATTTCAAAAGCAGAAAAGTGAATTTATTAATTAGTTTTAAGGTGTCTTAAATTGACGTTTTTTAATGAAATTTCAATATTTGTTTTTATATACCAAATATTTCATTAGTTGTGAAAACCTGTTTTAATAAAAAAATTTAACTTCTAAAATTACGCTTTTTCTTAAATTTTCACATTACAAATTAAGAACTCTTAAAAGTACGAATTTTTCCTAAAATTCAACATTTGAAAATTATTGGTAAATCTTAAACATTGAGTTTTTAACCGTTTTTTCCACATTTTTGAAAAATAATTTGTTTCATTGAAATGCAATTTCAAAAAAGCTGAAAAGTGAATTTATTAATAGTTTTAGGTGTCTTAAATTGACGTTTTTTAATGAAATTTCAATATTTGTTTTTATATCCAAATTTTCATTAGTTGTGAAAACCCTTTTTTAATAAAATTTTAACTTCTAAATTACGCTTTTGCTTAAATTTTTCACATTACAAATTTAGAACTCTTAAAAAAGTACGATTTTTCCTAATTTCCCAAACCATTTTTTGGGGGGCGAAAAAAATTTAATTCTGGTTAAATCTTAAAAATTGAGTCTCTTTTAACGGTATTTTCAGTAACATTCTTGAAAAAATACATGTGTTTCATTGGACAATGCTATTTCCAAAAAAGAGAAAAGTGAATTTTATTGTATAGTTTTAGGTGGTCTTAAATTGACGTTTTTCAATGAAATTTCAAATAAATTTGTTTTTTATATACGCAAATAATTTCATTAGTTTGTGAAAACCTGGTTTTATAATAAAAAAATTGTAACTGTCTAAAATTACGCTTTTTCTTAAATTTTCACGTCTACAATTTAGAACCCTTAAAAGTCAACGAATGTTTCCTAATTTCAACATTTTGAAACCTATTTGTCTAAATCTTAAATTGAGTTTTTAATGAAATTTTTAACATTTGAAAAAAACGATTTTCATTGAAATGCAATTTCAAAAAGCAGAAAAGTGAATTTATTAATAGTTTTAGGTGTCTTAAATTGACGTTTTTTAATGAAATTTCAATATTTGTTTTTATATACCAAATATTTCATTAGTTGTGAAAACCTGTTTTTAAAAAATTTAAAAAATTTAACTTCTAAAATTACGCTTTTTCTTAAATTTTCACGTTACAAATTTAGAACCCTTAAAAGTACGATTTTTCCTAAATTTCAACATTTGAAATTATTTGGAGAATTTGAAAAAATAATGTGTTTCACAGTAAATTTTCAGCATTTGAAAAATAATGTGTTTCACTTGAAATGCTGATTTCAAAAAGCAGAAAAAGTGAAAATTTACTTAATAGTTTTA
>JABUQX010117641.1:15000-17500 GCA_015478945.1 Trachelipus rathkii
ATATAACATAATAATATATATATATATATACCGACAATAATAATAATATATATATATATATATATATATATATATATATATATATATATATATATATATATATATATATATATATAAAAAAGTCCATATTTATATATATATATAAAAGAAACGATTTTTATCCTCGGTCTCCGGGCTTAGCACGAGTTATCATTATAAAATGATCGATCTTCTACAAATTTCGTCACGTGAAAATTCTTATTTTTTTGCGAAAATTGGTCATATTAAAGAAATTATTACAGAATACATATGAGATTATTAAAATTATTTATTAAAAAAAAAAATTAAGATATTGCTATTTTTTCAATCAATTATAAAAGCTGACAGCCCGGGCGTCTCCGAAATAGCAAAGTGAAAACAATGTTACCTGCCGAATCGAATATAATATTTTATTTTAAAGAAAACGTAAAATAACAATAACTTATCTAATATATATATATATATATATATATATATATATATATATATATATATATATATATATATATATATATATATATATATATATATTATTTTTATATATGACCTTTTTTTTTCGACTCCGTTATTTATTTTTGATTTTTTTTTTTTTTTTTTTAAATAGTATTTATGAGTTATTTTTCAAAAATTAAATTTAGGTGTTAACGGACATGATTCAAAAATTTATAGGACCTTTTCCGTTTTTACGACTCCGTCAGTTTTATTTTTATTTTTATTATTTTTTTAATATATTGTTAGTATATGATACTAACAATGAATTTAAGTGGTAACGGACATGCTTCAAAAGTTTGAAATATTTTAAATAGTTTTTTAAAAAAGTAATTTTTTAGTAATATTTTTTTATATTTTTGGGTGTTTTTCAAACTAAAGGAATACCCAAAGGTAAACCGCAAAGATGGCAGGAGTCGGGGTCTCTCGGCCTTCCGGGGAACGACAGGGTAGGACTATTTCCCCCCCCGGGGAGGGTCTCCGGAACCCCCGCTCTTTGGTATTTGTGTGTCGCGGGGGGTTCCACCGACCCTCACCTACGATATATAGAAAACGTCCCTCTCTGTGTTCCCCGTCGGCCCCCCCCATAATTTTGTTTTTTTTTTTTTTTTAATAAGCTTTATACGCTGATTCCAAATATGTAATTGGTTTTTCTGTAAGTGTCGTACTTTTCGAGATATTTCATTTTTGAAAAAATATTTAACGTGATTTTTAAACAATTATTTAAAATATTTCGAATTTTTGAATCATGTCGCGTTACTACTGAAATTCTACGCTAATTCAAATATAGACAATAAAGTAAAAAAAAAAAAAAAAAAAAAAAACTAATGACAGAGCATAACAGAAAAAGAAATATAATATATATATATATATATATATATATATATATATATATATATATATATATATATATATACTCTATTTATATCTCTATCATATATATATATATATATATATATATATATATATATATATATATATATATGGTCAGCATCCCGAAGAGGCCAGGCATGTAACTAAAAAACTATAACAGCTACAAGAAAATAAAAAAAAACATTTTATTAATCAGGAGACATTTTTATCCATGTTTTTTTTTTAAAAAAAATAAAAATAACGCTTTTGAAAAATTTAAATTGTTTAAAATGATGGAAAGCTGGTATGATATGCATGTTTTTTGAGAATTACGAAGAAGCTCGAAGTACCGAGAAAGCGCGCAAAGTTGCCAAATGTTGAATTTTTTTTAACTAAAGAATACCCCACAGGTAAAACTTAAAGATGGACAGAGTCGGGGTTTCTCGGCCTACCGGGGGACGACGGGGGGACTTCGTCCCCCCTCCCTGTCCTCCGTCGGCTCGAACCCCCTAAAAAGGATATAAAAAGAAAAAATAACATTTTCTCCAAAGCGTAAAAATAAAATACTATTTGGTAACTCTTGCTCTCGTGAACTAATGCAGGGGTTTGAGGTCCAATCACAGCGTACGCTTGCCAGATCTAAGATTATACTAATATTTAAGGTGTTAATTAAATAAATATTAAAATAAAAAATTTTTTTAAAATTCATCAATGAAATTGCTTGCTGAGATCAAAAATGTTATTTATTTTCCTGTAGATGTTATAGTTTTTTAGTTACATGCCTGGCCTCTTCGGGATGCTGGCCTATATATATATATATATATATATATATATATATATATATATATATATATATATATATATATATATATATATAGAATATATATATATATATATATATATATATATATATATATATATATATATATATATATATATATATATATATATATATATATATAATTTAAGAACGCTTAAAGATCAGAATTAAAGAGTCATTTAGTTTAAATTATTTCAAGAATTTATTTTTTTCTTCGTCTTCTTGAAAGCTTTAAAAGGAAATAATTACGTGATATATACCCGCGCATTTATTCTTTAATGATATGCATTATCCGAATAAACTGAATCTTTAAATATAAGT
>JABUQX010117641.1:20000-27248 GCA_015478945.1 Trachelipus rathkii
ATATATATATATATATATATATATATGTGTATATATATATATATATATATATATTATTATATTGTTAGCATAGCAGCAGCAGCAGTTAGATGTTGTCAGTTGTTATATACATATGATATTTCATATATATATATATTATATATTGTTAATATATTTCATATTAAGGTGCTGGCTATTGTTAGCATACATATTTCCATAAGCTATTATGTTGCTATTATACAGGTACATGCAAAGAGCAGTTATTATATGTTGGCTGGCTGGTTGCTGGTTATATTATATGTTATTACATATACATATATATACATATTATATATGTTAGCTGCGTTATTGGTTGGCTATTATTATATTATATATTATACATGGGTTGCTGCTACGTTAATAAGGCTGGCTAAGGTTATGTTGCATGCTGGGTTATAATATGGTTGGGATAAAAGAAAGAGCAGAGTTAGAAAGAGTAGTTAGCAGATATATGTTATTGGTTATATATATATATATATATATATATATATATATATATATATATATATATATATATAATAGGAGTTCATGTTTGACTCTCAGTGGGTTAAGGCTAGCTTTGGCTCGCCTTAAGAAGGATTCTCTCTCAGTATGGGTTCGAGTTCGGCCACGTGAACGGAAAACACAAAAATTGTCGTTAGTAGAGATTTTCTGCAATATTTACGTATTTGCAGTTTACGGCATAGTGTATTACACTAATCTCAATACACACACATTATCACACAACCATAGCCAACACATACAACAGAACAGCCTATCCACAAACAAATCACTCTTCTCATGCTTCTCTCACGCATTGGAAAAAGCCGCGTACTAGGACGCGAACCCACGCCTTACGGTGGTAAGCATTCCGACCACGTCGCGCTGAAGCAGGGCCTGCTATCGGGCCTAAATATTCCTGAACCCTCCACTTGGTCAGAAACCATACAAATACCTTCCCTGACCAATAACCTCAGGATTAAGAGGCTATGTGGTAATAATAAATAAATAAAGATATATATATATAGTCAATATATATATGGTGTTATATATATATATTAAGTTATAGCAGCAGATATATATACATATAAGGTATATGCGGGATCGATTCGCACTTTTTCGCGTACCAGTTATGTTATATATATATAGCAGCAGCAAAAAGTATATATATATATATATATATATATATATTATATAGTTAAGAAAGTTATATATATATATATATATATATATATATATATATAAAATGTCTGAACCCCATCCATCTGAAATTATTGATACTATAAAAAAAAATTTAATAGCTTAAATACGTCTACTTTGAATTTATAATAATAATTAAATTAATAAAATAATAATAAGATATATATTAATTGAAATGAGGAAAACATATTTGTGGTTCATGTAGAAAACACAGGAGAATTTCTAGTAAAGGCAAATGAAGGTTAAATAAATAAGACGACCTGATTGAACAACGGTGATATGATAATGCAGCAGCAATGAAGAGAAGTTTGAGGTGTTCAAACTGTTGAAAATATCCAGCAAAAGCACTGGCTTCAAGCTCATTGTTAAATTGCCATTCCATGTGAATTACAACATTACAAACCTGCCGACAGTTAAAAGAACTGGGGGTTATTTGAAGCCACGATTGGGGAATAACTATCTTCATAGGAAACATATTCCCAAAGATAAATTGGAGAAAACTAATATAGATATTAGAGATAAAAAGACAGAGCATATATATATATATAATATATAGTTATATATATATATATATATATATATATATATATATATATATTATATATATATATATATATATACACATACATACATACATTACATTACATACTACACATATTACACATTTATTCTCTTTAAATTTGTTTTCCCTGCTGCACATAGGAAATTTGAAATCACAATAACTTTTGTCTGTGTCAAAGAGCAGCAGCAGCAGCAGCAGCAAGAAGAGGGAGTATATATATATATACATATGCTATATATGATATTATATTATATATAGCAGCAGCAAAGATATATACACATATACATATATATAGTATATAATTAGTTAAGTTATATACATATATATATATTAAGGTTGTATATATTTTTATATTATACATATATATATATGTTAAGAAATGAAAGAGATAAAGAATATATTATATATACATATATACAGTACATATATATATATATATATATATATGTATTATATATATATATATATTATTATTGTTATATATATAAAATATATTATATAAGTACATATATATATATATACTATATATACATATATATATGTTATTAAAGAAAGAATAGTTATAAAGATATATATATATTGTCATATACATATATATATATATATTTTATATATATATATATATATATATGATATATATAGCAGATATATGATATGAAAGAGAAAGAGAGTTATATAAAGATAGTATGTATATATATATAAGTATATATATATATATATATGTATATATATGTATATATATATATATATATGTTATATATATATATAGTATATATATATATAAGAGTATATAGTTGATATATATATATATAGTGATATGTTATATATATATAGTTATATATTATATATATATATATATATATATAGTTATGAGTATAACAACTTATAAATTTTAGGTAAAATTACATGATTTTTTTGCTCAATAATTTCTTGAAATTAGACTACACACACTTTTATTCTTAAATATACATCCGAGTTTGTTAATATTAATTTTGTTCAAGAATATTAGTAAGATTTTCCTGGTACTGCTCAAATAATTGTAGATTTTCCTAACAATTTGATAGTTAGTTATCAAAGCAATTATTTTCTAAAGAGCATTAACAATTGATTTATAAACTTAGTGAATACAATATTAATTTTGTAACATATTTTTCAAAACCAAAGTTGGTTAATCTCTCTTAGTTTAAATATTAAATCTTCCACTTAAGGTTTGTGAGAGACTGTTCCAAAAAGAGGGAAAAAAATTGACTTATGTCCAGTTGCTCAGTTCCCTGAAAAAAATTGTGAAAAATAAAAATTAAATTTATTCATAATCCGTATGAAAAATATGAAATGTGGCAATTTTTTTTTTATTTTTTATTTTTTTTTGCAAAATATCTTTAAATATTTATTGCAGATCCTAACTTAAGTAGCAAAATATTAATAAAAGCAAATGAAAGTCGAACAATAATCAATGTATGTATTGAAAATAGCCTATATTAATGTTTATTATTAAATTTTTTAATTATTAAAATTATAAAACTATTAAAAACTTTATAACTTTCTACCAAACCCGCTGGGTGGAAATTGCTATGACAAATCGCATAAATAATACCAAATATTTTATCAGACCAACCATAGTATAAATATATATACATCATTTATAATGCTATGAGCTAACCAACACTCGACCTAAATAAAGTTTTGTCATTTATTACTTTATTCTCTTCTGATTCTATACATCTTCTATAAACACCTAAAACCATAACCACAAATTATTTCATTCACTTTAATAAAAAAAAAATCTTTCGAGTATATATCACCATTAAAATTATTTTTTATTAGAACTTCAATTTTTTATTTAATGAGTCCGTTTTTTTTAATCTATTACAAAATTTGAGTTAGGTACTAATAAAAAAGAAATTATTCTATTGCAGACACAAATTCCATTAATAGGCAAAGAATCTTTTATTTTATATCCAAACACTTGATTATCCTGCAAGTCAACCTAGAACATTAAATAGAATTTATAACATAGTTACACGTATTGAAAGCTCAGTCTTCCTCTGTTCTTTTTTCCTTTTATCATTACTTAAAAAGCCTTAGACCACTTCTATAAGAGCTCTAACTAACGCTAGTTGGATTGATCAAGGAATAGTACGCATTGTTCCATCTATTTGAGGGCTTTAAGCGCACTCATTGAGCGATTAATTCTGGTCGTGTAAGTCCAGAGTTCTACCTCCCTTGCAGATCCTAGCTAGAGAACTCTCGTTCGTGGATAGTACATTCCCGTGAGGCACGAGCTTTTATCAAGGTAAAATCAAAAGTTGCTCCTCGAAACTCTGTAAACTTTTAATGACTGGCGCTCATACTTTTTATTAACCAACGTTGTTTACGATTTTAACTGTTTCAGATATGTGCCTTGGCATAAAAATTACGTAAAACGTAATTAACTTTTCTAAATTTACACCACTTTCAAGGAATTACATAATCACAAATTTTAATTATCTCGAGTGATGACCAATCAAATCTGGTGAGGAGGAATGAATGTATGATGGATAATAAGGAACACATGGTGTTCAATTCATCGAGCAAGGAAAACTCACATAAGACATGAAGAAAAAAACTACGTGGAGAAATCTGACAATAGTCAAGTCCTGTTTAATAGAAGTTTTAAAATGAAACGTTAATTTATTACATTTGAATGTGAATATTTTCAATGAAATAATAATAATAATAATAATAATAATAATAATAATAATAATAATAATAATAATAATAATAATAATAATAATAATAATAATAATAATAATAATAATAATAATAATAAATAATAATCAATCAAAAATATTTTATTCTCTCTAATAGATTACATGGTAACATAATTATATTAATATGTTCTAATATTATATAGATGAGAAAAAGGCTACTAGGGGACATTTTCGTCCATTGAACCCAAATAATAGTAATAATTATAACAAAATTAATAGTAATATTGTCATAATAATTATTATTAATAATAATTAACAATAATAATATTGTAATAATAATAATAATAATAACACCATTAATAATTAATAATAATAATAATAATAATAATAATAATAATAATAATAATACACACAATAATAATAATACACAATAATAATAATAATAATAATAATAATTAATAATAATATTAAATATTAATAATATTGAAATTAATAATAATAATAATACTAAATATTAATAATAATACTACAATAATAATAATAATACTAAATAATAATAATAATACTAAATAATAATAATAATACAATAATAATAGTTTAAATAATAATAATGAATGCTAATAATAATAATCCATTAATAATACATTGTATTATAATAATAATACAAATAATAATAATAATAAATAATAAATAATAATGGTCATATAAATATTACAATAATAATAATAATACGGATATTAATAATATTAATAATAATAATAATAATAATAATAATAATAATAATAACAATAATAATAATGATGATGATGATGATGATGATGATGATATTTACGGTACGTGATGATGATGATGATGATTATTTGATGATGATGATGATAATAATAATAAATAATAATAATGACAATAACATAATAATCATAATAATACACACACAATAATAATAATAATAATAATATTGGTCATTATTAATAATATTATTGTTAATAATATTGGCGACAATAATAATATAAATTTAATAATAATAAATATAATAATAATAAATATAATGATAATAAATATAATGATAATAAATATAATAATAATAATAGTAATAATAATAACGTATATATAAAACAGAATGATTAATTATAATAATAATAATAACAATTATTATTAATGTAATAATAATAATAATACACACACAATAATAATAATAATGATTAATAATGTAATAACAATAGTAATAACAACAGCACAATAATAATAATACACACACAATGTCAATAATAACAAAAAGCAAATATAATAATAATAATACTAATACTAATGTTAATAACAATAATAATAATAATAATAATAACAGTAATAATAACAGTAATAACACTAAAGCTTACAGTATTAGTGATGCAGAAACATTTCACATTATATCAATACTATATATTATACTTATAGTATTAAAAATAATAATAATAACAATAATAACAATAATAATAATAATATTAATATAATAATAATAATAATAATAATAACGAATAATAATAACGAATAATAATAACGAATAATAATAACGAATAATAATAATAATAATAACGAATAATAATACTAATCATCATAATCATAATTATGATTATTATGATTATTATGATTATTATGATGATTATTATGATGATTATTATGATGATTATTATGATGATTATTATGATGGTTATTATGATTATTATTATGATTATTATTATGATTATTATGATTATTATGATTATTATGATTATTATGATTATTATTATGATTATTATGATTATTATTATGATTATTGATTATTATTATGATTATTATTATTATTATTATTATTATTATTATTATTATTATGATTATTATGATTATTATTATTATTATGATTATTATTATGATTATTGATTATTATGATTATGATTATTATTATTATTATTATTATTATTATTATTATTATTATGATTAAACCTATTCTAATTATTATTATTATTATTATTATCATTATTATTATTATTATTATTATTATTATTATTTATTATTATTATTATTATTATTATTATTATTATTATTATTATTATTATTATTATTATTATTATTATTATTATTATTATTATTTATTATATTTATTGGCTTATTATTATTATTATTATTATTATTATTATTATTATTATTATTATTATTATTATTATTATTATTATTATTATTATTATTATTATTATTATTATTATTATTAAATATTATTACATATGATTATGATTATGATTACATTATGATTATTATTTTTATGATTATCATTACGTATTTACTATGATTATGATTATCATTATTATAATTACGGTAAAATTATGATTATGGGATTATGATTATGATTATGATTAAGATTACATTTACATTTACATTATGATTATGATTATGATTATGATTACATTGATGATTATGATTATTATTATGATTATTATTATGATTATTAGATTATTATTAAGCATTATTATTATGATTATTATTATGATTGCTATTATTATTATTAGTTATGATTATTATTAACGATTATTATTAAGATTATTATTATGATTATTATTATGATTATTATTATGATTATGATTATGATGATATTAGATGATTATTATGATGATTATGATTAAGGATTATGATTATTATTATTATTTATTATTATTATTATTAATATTATTACATATTATTATTATTATTATTATTATTATTATTGCTACATTTGGTATGATGTCTTATGAAATAAATGAACAAGATGCTGAACAGTGAGGATTGGAAAAAATATTATTTGATAGTTTATAC
>JABUQX010117642.1:0-40934 GCA_015478945.1 Trachelipus rathkii
TGTTTTTACTTTGCGGTGTTGTTAATCCTGCCACATCTACGGTTATCCCTCTTATATCTCACAGATATTTACATAGTTCCGACATTTTATTGCCCCATTCCTTTTATGTAGATTGGACAGAAAAAATGAAACGAGCTCATAGCCTTGCGATATTGTGAGTTGCACGGTGGTGTTAACGCTACAAATTTTGTACGTGCCATCATGGCAAGGACGCCATATTTCCATCTTATTCACAAATGTCATTTATCTCTATTTTTCTTCTTAAGGCCTATTTTTTTGCATATTTTTTAAGGTGCATTCAACGCAGGGATTTTGACAAAGTTCTACGATTTTTTCAAAATTTTGTGTTTCACCATATTTTTGTGTGCTGTGCCCAAGAAGACAATGTACAGCACAATTAATTCACAATTCCTTTTAATTTCTTTTACATATTTTTCATTGAAATACAAATTACGTTACTTTAAGTCTCGAAGCAATCGATTAGGAAGCTTTTTTTTTTTTATTGTGGATTTTACACTTTTTACTTTTTAAATGCTAATTATAAAGAAACTAATATAAATAAAATGAAATTGTCAAAGAATGATCATTATTCCTTCCTGGAAGCTTCTCATTGAGCATTGATCTGGTTTTCAATAATAATAATATAATAATAATTAATAATGTATAGCAAGATGGTGGATGTTGAATGTGGAGTCATCATCATGTCTCTATATGAGATGTTCTTTTCAGTTTGCACAAAGTATTTCTATACAACGTTATTATATCGATTATTAATAAGGAATTTTAGCATCTAAGAAAATAGTAATGGAAATAGATTCAGAGTGGACACAGATATATAGTCTGATGAGAGCTGAATATAGAAGAAAGAATACTGAATTCAGAATTCAAGAAGAAGTGATTGCTAAAATCAGATACCAAGAGGAAGAAATATGATGAAAGAAGAGTTCTCAGAAATTATCCAGAAATTAGCGTGAGCAATTGTATAACCTTCATATGCTATCATGCTATCTGTCGTCATTTAAATTTATTATTATTTTGACACGACTTAAATATATTTCTGACGTGATTGGACTATACTGGTATTACTCGACATCACTAACATACCAAGCTAATCCCATTATTATAAATCATCATATTATTATGAATTTGCATCTATTTAATACTCATCGTGAATTGCCTCACGAGAATTGATGTCAGCTTCATGAAATATATCGGGTACTTATTCCATATGAAGGAGTGTTCGTTTGTACTTGTTAGATTAGAAATAGTTAGACTTGTTAGGGATAGTTTAGATTAAATTACAGAAATTGCAGTAATATTTTGTCTACTTGTAATTTTCAAATTCTATCAAATAATAATAATAATTCAATTATTATTATTTATTATATTATTATTATTATTATATATTATAATTATTATTATTATTATTATTATTATTATTATTATTATTATTAGTTATTATTATTATTATTATTATTATTATTATTATTATTATTATTATTATTATTATTATTATTATTACCTTCTGATTCTGATATCTACTTACAAAGAAAGGCATCATGCCGTAGTTTTGACCACTATTTGTCTATACAAAAAGTTCAGTGTACAGTGCATTGAGGAGGAACCGATTTCTTTTTCATACAGTCAGGCGGATGTTAATCCGACGTCGACTGGATGGTAGTTCGACAGCAAACTATTTAGTCATTTGGTGAAGATATTTTAAAAGAATATTTGTTCATTTCCTTGTGAAACCTGGTACAATTTCATGTTATCATAACCGGAGGACCACCAAATCTGATATTATTTAATTTATCATAACTAGTGGACCACCAAACCTGATACTATTTTTTCACCATAACTAGAGGAAAAGGTGGATTAACTTCAGAGAGACGAACTAGAATCGTTACCGGAATCACTCGCTTGCTAGACAAGAAAAAAAAGAAAAAGATTGTGCCACAAGTAGTAGTAGTACTTCTGTTTTATTCCAGAAGACCATATTCGTAGGTGCAAGTAGAAAGAATGTACACTCAATATATTAATATGTTTCAAATAAAATATATATATTTAGTTACTTAAACTGTCGTGTGAATGTTAAATGCTGATTTAACTATGAGAAAGGGAGTAGGGGAGTGAGAGGTCGTCTTCGGTACCTTCCCCCCTCTCATATACACCATGAACCTACCACAAAAATGAGTTACTTATATTTGGGTTACTTTATATTAATATACGAGAAAGTTTCTGAGCCTCAGGTTCCCTGGTTAAAAGCAAATATTGAGTCCGATTTGCCCCCCATCAGTGTTAAATATATGTAAATGGAGAACCTTTCATGTATCAATAAAGTGGATATTCTTTTAACTTTGACAGACCGTGGATAACACTCCTTGTCTTAATTTGTACTGTTTTAAATTTATAAATTACTTTTTCTGAACAAATATTGTATCAAGATTCTAACTTGATTGCCACTCTTTAATCTAGAACCAGAACCTGCATTTTTCTTCATGTTCTGGTCCGAAAATCATAATTTGGAAATCTTATTCTGAAAAAAGGTTTTTTTATTTTATTTAATCTTTGTATTCTCATTTAATAATCAATAATGTATCCATCTCATTTGTTAAGTATCGCCTTGTTTTCAATATCTACGCTCACAGCACGTGTCCGGCAGTTTAATAAGTCACTACTGACTACTACTAATACATACTACTACTACTACTACTGACTACTACCTACGACTCACTACTGGCTATTACTACCTACCAGTACTGACTACTACTTTCAGGAAAAAAAATGTCAAGTAGTTTTCAAATCCTTTATTCTTCCTTTAACAGTAAGAATATAATAATATAATAATAATAATAATAATAATAATAATAATAATAATAATACATAATAATAATAATCATAACTAACCAACCAGCATTGATATTTTGTTTTGAGAAAACCCTTTTTTTTTTTATCAAAATCAAGTTAGCTTTTGTCAGCTCGCGAAAATTCTTAATTAATTCCTGTTTATCTTAGTTTTTAAAAAAGTGTTATATATATATATATAATCATATATATATATATATATATATATAAATATAGTATTATATATATATATATATATATACTATATATATATATATATAATAGTATACTATAATTATATATAGATATATATATCATAGTATATAATATATATATATAGAGCCTAAGTATCGTAGTTATAGCAACATTATAGAGAAAATAGTTTGAGAGAAAAGTTAAGATTCAATAAGACGCAAGACAGCTGTTGAAACAAATAAGAAAAAAGAAATAAATATATCATATATTATATCATATATATATATATATTATATATATAATAAGTAGTATATATATATATGATATTATTATATATAATATATATATATATATACTATATATAATACTATATATATATATATATATATATTTAATATATGATATATACTATAGTATGAAGCGTGTTGTAGCAACATTAATAGCTGAAATGATGAATCTCTATATCCTATATACACATATTCGTTTACACCAAAAAATTGATGATATATATATCAATTAGATAGCTATAAATAATTTGCTCCAAATATTTGTGTTCATTTATTGAATACTTATTTTTATTTTGAGATAGATAATTTTTAGCATTAATTGAAAGCGTATAAATGTAAATTTCTTCATACATTCGCACAGAGCTAAAATGCTTATACAGCCTCGTTGTAATTTTTTTTTTTTATATTATACACTTTGAACAAAATAAAATTCCCTGAATAAATTTTGTTTTCTGAATATCACACCAAAACTGTTATCTTTATTTAATATCAAGCAATTTACACACATACGGTCATCTTCAATATATATATTATATATATATATACTAAGTATATATATCATATATATATATATATATATATTTATATCATATATATAATATATATATATATATATATATATATAATATATATATATTATATATATCATATATATTATATATATATATATATATATATATATATATATACTACCTTATATATATATATATATATATATATATATAATCTTTCAGAAGTGTTAATAGGAAATAGGTCTACGAAGCTTTAGTTAATAGGAATTATTCTATGTATCGTAAATGATTAGTAGGTTTAATATGTTCTTTTAGACTGAGTAACAACATGTAAGAATAAGTCTTTTAAGTAATAAAAATAAAATACATTACACAATAAATTTACTTTTTATAACTTTTGTAAGAGTGTGTGTGTAGGGTACACCAATTCGAGTCTTTCTTTGTAAAAGGAGCTCCAAATATACTTGGTTTGCTGATAATAGGTTTCAATTCAGCTTTAACAAGCTTTTTATGGTGTAGATTTTTTTTGGGGGGGGCGAGGGGGGAATTTAGTAATAATTATGCAAGTAATTATAATTTTGTAATAGGATTTAACTATGGTAAATTTGAATACCTTTAAAAAACGGATTTTCAAATTATATTATTTTTTAATTTGGTGTTGTGATGGTCTGGGCTGTCGAGACTTAGTGGGGAAATTAATTTTTTTTTTAGTGTTGAAGTCTGACTTATAAAAATGAACCGACTCCTACTCTAGCCTCAATTATAAATTATAGTTTTGATTAAATTATTTTAAATGCAAGTTAATTAATTTTAACTTAAAGATTTGTATCCCGAGTTTTAATTTTCTTTACTTATATCTTTTTTTTTGCTTCATTCACTCAAATTTTATTGTTAGAAAATGAGGCACTACATAACTTTTCTCAAACATAATTTTTGCAAATCTAAAAATTTTCCAGTCAATTTAATAATGTAGCCAATTGTCCTGAATCTAAGAAGGAATTTATACCAAATTATTTTTAAGTTTAAAAATTATTTTGCAGTGTTTTTAAATCTTTTGTAATTGAAGTACCAGTATGTATATATTTGTATTACAACAAGCTACAAATTTGTAGCTTATTACATTACATTACAACAAATCACCAACTTTATGAAAACACTTTGTAGAACATATTTTTTTTGATTTAATTTATATATCAGTACGAAACTTAAGTTTGTTTTTCCTCTGTATTGAATAAAACGTTCATAATTTAATTAGCAAATTTAATGTCATAGTTACAAGGCCATCTGGAACAAGCGCTGTAGTAGGGCTAGTAGGGTTAGCAGAGCGCTGATGGAATTCACTAATAATGATATGTGACTCCGAGTACAAGACCTACGATTTCACTCGGAATAATTTTTTATATACTTTGACGCTGGAGTGTTCTAACCGGATGTTCCGGATGTTTTGTTCACAACTCCGTCGTACGCCCTGGTTTCTGGCTTAGGGCGTAACGTACTCGCGTGACGTTTTTTCCCATGAACATCACATACAGGAACATACAACCTATGAATTAACACATAAACACATGACACTAACATTTTTAAATACAATTACATTTCAACAGGAAATAATAGATAATAATAATGAATAATAATAATAATACATAATAATATATGAATAAATAAATAATGATAATAAATAATAATATAAGCGGATATGATACGAAGGCTTTTATAGTCATTACCGATATAGATATGCAAATCATATATATATATAATATATATATATATATATATATATATATAAAAATATTATAATATTATATATAATATATAATTATATATACTATTATATATATATATAATATATATATATATATACTATGATATATTATATAATATATATACTATATATATATATGTTTAAAATTTCTCCAAAGTACAAATAAAAAATAAAAAAAATTTTCTTACAATTTAATTCCATCGACGACTTCAATACAAAAAAAAATTATAAATTATAGAATTTCAAAAATTATATATATATATATATATATATTATATATATATATATATATATATATTAATATATATATATATATATAATATATATATATATATATATATATATATATATATATATATATATATATATATATATATATTGTTATGATTCAACAAACAAAAACATTTTTTTTTTTCTAATAGCAATTATTTAAAAGAATCAAATTGTAATAGCATACTGAGCAGCTAATATATATATATATATATATATTATATATAATTATATATAAAAAAGATATAAAAAAATATAAAATATAAAAAAATAAAGAATCTTAACTATAATTTATTGCTAATTATAGGAATTTGTTCCTTTTTAAAATATAAAAAAATTTATTAAATTATAAAATATTTAAATTTCATAAAATGTGCCACTAAATTAGAGGCATTTTAGGTCTTTCAGGTTAAAGTTTATTTCTTTTTGAGTTTTAGACGTTGCCAACTTGTTTAAACACACACTCACTTAAGACACCAGAGGGTAAGGAACATAAGCATTTGCTTGCAATATCTGAAAGATTCTTAAGGTTCTTAAACTAAAGATAGTGACTATAGCTAGCTACTTGTAAATTAATAGAGTAGATAAATATAAATATATAAATATATATATATATATATATATAAATATATATAAACTTGTTAACAGATAGTATATATATATATATATATTTGATATACATAAACAGTATTATATATAGTCATATATATATATATATAGTATATATATATATATATATATATAGCTATATATATATATAATAGTTATAATACTTATTTTATGTATACTATATATATATTATATATAAATATATATATATCATAAATATTATATATAGTTATATAATATATATAATATGCTTATTACTTTTTAATTATAGCTATCATATTTAGTATATTATATTTAATAATATGTAATATATTATAATATATATAACTTAAATTATATATATAAATATATATATATATATATATTATATATAGATATAATAATATATATAGTAATAGTTATATATATATATATATACTATATATATATATATATTAAAATATAGCGTATATATATAATATATATATATATATATATATATATATATATTATATATATATATACATATATACATACTATATATATACATATAGTATATATATATATATATATAAGCTAGTATATATATTATAGTGATATATATACTATATACTATACTATATACTATAATATGATATGATAGCTAGAGTACTATATAGTATATTATATACTACTATATAGATATATATATATATATATATCAATCTATATATATATATATATATCTATATATATATGTATATATTATAAATAGCTATTATAGTACTATAGTATTATATATATATATATAGTATAGTATATATATATATATATATTATCATATATATTATAATATATAAATATGATTATATCATTATAGTAAAATTTAACAAATTTTCATATCAATTTTTCTAACCAATTTTCTAAAAAAAATATACCTTGACGTATATGTTTAACAAAATTTCGACCAATTTCTGACACAATTTTACTAAATCTATTTAAATAACATGTATCACTACCATTTTCGTTAACAATTTCCCTAAATTCTCTAAAGTTTCCTAATAACGAAGAAAATGCAATATATACACACACCACGACACACACTACTATAAGATATATATAGCTATACTAGGTAATATATACCTATATACTATATATATATATAATATAATATTATTATATATATATATATATATATATATATATACTATATATGTATATATATATATATAGTATATATACATATACTTATATATATATCATATACTATAGTATATATATATATACTATACTATATAATATACTATATATATATATTACTATAGCTTATGATATAAATATATATATTATAGTATATATAGTATAAGATAAATATGGTAAGATTTAATGCTGAAAATGTAGTGTAGTACTATATAGGTATAGTATAATACATAGCTTAGTATAATATAGTAATATATATAAAGTATATATATATACAAAGCTGACGTATGACTTATATATGATACTATAGATATTAGGTATATATATACTATATTATATTATATATATATGATCATAATATATCAGTATATATATAGTAGTACGGTATATGTATAGTCATATATCACTGTAATATATCATATGTCAAAAAGCTAAGGATAAGATATATTAAAGATATATAGTTTATAGGTGAAGTAAGCCTTAACTAGTAAATAGTATATATATAATACGATATATATATGATATATATATATTGATAATATATATATTATATACTATTATATATACTATATATGTAATAGTCATATACATGATAGGTATAGATGTACAACGTAATGTACGTATATACTATATAGTATATGTATTAATAATAGTATAATATCATATACCTATAGATAATATATGTAGTAGCTATCATATATATAGTACGTAGTAGATATATATATAATATATAATATATTTATTTATAGTATTATCAACAAAAACTAATATAAATCTCAATTGAAGCAAGAGTATATAAGTATATATAGATACTAAATAGATAACTATATACATAGTATAGTAGATATAGTACTATAAGTAGAGTAATTATAATACTAGATAGTATATACCTAATATAGGTATAGGTTATGATGATAGTAGTGAGTCAGCGTATTAGTGACAAGTACATTTTTTTATACTACTAATGTATGTGTGGTTGTTAAAGGAAAGAAATGTTAAGAAATGCGTGTGATGTTCTTGTTTTCAAATAAGCAACATCAGAGTTATATCTGAGAAATTTCTGAGTGGTATTCAAGAAATGTCTGAAATATGATAAATTTCTGAGCAATATTTAAGAAAGGTCTGAAATATATGATAAATACCTTAGCAATATCTAAGAAATGTCTGAAATATCTGATAAATATCTGAGCAATATCTAAAAAATGTCTGAAATATCTCATAAATATATGAGCAATATCTAAGAAATGTCTGAAACATCTGATAAATATCTTAGCAATATCTAAGAATTGTCTGAAATATCTGATAAATATCTGAGCAATATCTAAGAAATGTCTGAAATATCTGATTAATATCTGAGCAATATCTAAGAAATGTTTGAAATATCAGAGAAATATCTGAGCAATATCTAAGAAATATCTGAAATATCTGAGAAATATTCAAGCAAGATCTGAGAAATATTTGGACAATATCTGAGCAATATATGAGCATGGTAAGAGCAATATCTGAAATATATAAAAATATTGGAGCATTATCTGAACAATATCATAGGATTATCTTAATTCTTTGATATTACTTAGATGTTCGGATATTACTCTGATATTTCTCAAATATTGCTCTGAACTTTGCTCGGATATTGTTGTTATTGTTCAGATATTCCTCAGGCATCTGACAAATATTTTAGCAACATCTGAGAAATATTTCAGCAACATCTTGAAATATCTGAGAAATATTTGAGCAAAATCAGATCAATACCTGATAAATATCTAACCAAGGTCTGAGCAATATCAGAAAAACATTCGAGCAAGATCTAAGCATTATTTTAAAAATATTAAATAATGTATAAATTATATAAATAAATATATATTATAATAATAATAAAAATAATTAATGATATATAATATTTATAAAATAATTAATAGTAATTATATTAGCAATTCAATAATATATAAATGATTACTATAATAATAATAAATTAATAATTATTAATAATAATACCTAATAATTAATACCAATATATATACAATAAAACCATAACTAATAATACTTAAATTAATAATATAATAATAATTAATTTTTGGCAGATTATAGGAAGAACTGTTAAGGTGATGTATTCATTCAAATAGAAAAATATATTAATTGAAATGAGGAAATCGAGTTTATTGGAAAGATAAAAAAAAATACCAATAATATTATGGGTAATAAAAAATATAATAATAAGAATGGAGGGAGAAAGGAGCAGAAGAGAGATAAATATGTAAAAATTAAACATTATTAACAAGTAAATAATAATAAAATAATGATCAAAATATAATATAATAATAATATAAAAAGATAATAATAATAATAATAAAATATATATAATAATAATGTGATAATATAATATATAATAATAATAAAAATAAATATCAAATAATCTAATACATAATAATATAATATAATAATAATAATAATAATATCAATAATAATTAATAATATATAATAAAATATATAAATATAATAATAATAATCAATAAAATGCAATATAATAATTAATACATAATAATAATTAATAATAATAATAATATAATAATAATAAATAATATAATAATATATAATAATAATAATATTTAAATAATAATAATAATTAGTAATAAATCACACTCCAACATTACTACTACTACTATTCCTACTACAACAACAACAACAATAATAATAATAATAATATTACATAATAATATAAATAATAAAATAAAATCAAATAATATAAATAATAATAATAATAATATCATATAATCAATAATAAATATAAATAAAGAATAATTAAATAAAAAGTAATTAAAATAATGAATAATAGTAAATAATCAATAATAATATAATAAGTAAGATAGCATTAACATTATTAACATGATAAATAAAATAATAATTAATAGATAATAATATAATAAATATATAATAATATAAATAATAATATAAATAATAATAATAATATAATAATATAATAATAATAAAAAATAATAAAATAATAATTAATAATAATTCATAAAATGAATAAATAATAATAATAATATAATAATAAAATATAATACTAAAAAACAATTCAAAATACATACTACCTCGTGTGCAAACACTACTACTACAGAAGGTAGTTGAGGGGTATTAACGTACTTACCGAACCGACCCGTAGTTACTATTAATGAATAAATATTAATAATTAATATAATAATATAAAATAATAATATAATAATAATATAATAATAGTAATAATAATAATAATAATAATTATAATAATAATAAATAATAATAATATATAATAATAATAATAATAATAATATAAAAATATAATGTAAGACTTAATAATATAATAATATTAATAGTAATCTAGAATAGATTTTGTAAACAAATGTAATAAATACCATATCCAAAAAAAAATTCAAAATTTTGGTTGCAACAAAATCTTTTGAGAAAATAATAAAAAATATATAAATAATAAATAATAATAATAATAATTAATAATAATATAATAATAATAATAATTAAATAATTAATGATAATTGATATTGTAATGATAAAATAATAATACTAATAATAATAATAATAATAATATAATAATAATATAATAAAATATAATAATCAATAATAATAATAAAATATGATAATATAACAATAATAATATAATAATAAAATAATAATATAATAATAATAAGAATAATAATAATATAATAATAATAATAGTAATAAGTAATAAAAATAATAATATATTTAATAGATTCACATGTGATAGAAATAAATATGGACATTATGTGATAGTAAAAAATAAATAGAACACATAGGCATATACAAATGTCATAATAGAGATAAGCCATTAGAATCAGAGCTTTGTAACTATCAGATATACAATAATATAACTAATTACTAAATATACATTTTTCATAGTATCATTATATTTAGAATTTAGACAACAAAGTTGAAGTGATATATATAATCAAAGTATAGTCAATTGTAAATAATAAGTTCTAATATAAGAAATAAGTCTTTAAAGAGTTATGTAATATAGAGATTTGTAATATGGAATATTATTTAAACACATAGAAATAAAAGAAAATTACTTTCCATATAAATATTAATACAACATAATAAGTACAAATTACATCATTATAGTACAAATGTCACTGACTCGAACTAGACCATGAAAATACAAGTTAAAAGTATAATAATAAAATAATGATGAAACTCTTTCTCAAAAACAATACACCCTCTAAATAAAAGTTAAGAGTAAATAATAATACTTTTATTAATATTATTAGTAGTAAAGATATTTTTAAATAATAAAATTATATATCAAAATTACGAAATTTCTATTCTACTGATCAATAACAAAAATATATACAAATTACTATTTTTAGTTATAAACTTAGAATCTATTTAATTACCTATTTTCTGAAATTATTCAAAAAATTAATAATTATATAAGATCACACATCCTTATTAATTTTTTAAGATATAGAATTAGAGATATGAAGAAATATATCCAGGTTTTTGGGAATTGTAAGTTTGTGCGTTTGAGAGAGTTATCTCAAAAGCTATAAGAACCACTATGCTTATGAGTTAACCTGACTAACTCAGAGTCGTGTCGACTTTTTTAGAACACAGAGGATAGGAGTGGGTGATGATCAACCATTCATATCATTACTATCAGAGTTAATATATGATAGAGAAATGTAGGCTATTGGAGCCTTGCTTCTAGGAATAAGAAAAGAAAAAGTGATAGAATAGCAAAGGATTTACACGGAATGTCATTTGTTTATGGATTAACTCTCGAGTGTTATGACTTCCACGAGGAGGGATTATTTAGCTCTAAGATTCATCTTATTAACAACTATGCAATATTCTCATTCCACATAATTTTTAAGTTTTTTGAATAATGGTTGCAGTTAAGGGAAAACTGTTTCTAAGGAAGATTTAAAGCGAAATGAGTTAATGAGAAAGGATACTATGCTTGTATGGATCACAATTACATTCATGGTAGAGATTTTGGAACCAATTTTAAAATTTGTGCAGTTTTCCGTAATGTATTTCTATGTAGGAAGTATATGTATTAAAAGCGAGAGACAGTTAATTCACCTGACTTTCCCTCACCAATTTGATTATGGTGTGGTCGTCTTGCACGACTATGACTTTCCCTGAGTAGTATTACACATATTTGCTAGAAATTGGGTAAAGATGGTACACATCATGTTTCATTTTAATCTTGAGAGAGAGTCACTCTCGAGCGTACAATATGTTGCTTCTATATGTTATCGTAGATCGATCGTGCAATACGGCAAAAACTTTATAATCGAGTCCGCCACTTACATCAGAATATTTAATTACCCAGTATTAATATATTATAAAGCAACTGTGACTATTCAAATCTACAAGTCTGTACATTCTTCAGCGAATATTGTAAATATCGTTTAAATTTGTTGTTGCATAATATAATAAAGTGGATGAGGCTTTGTTCTCTCTAATATTTAAAGATACGGCATTATAGCTCACTTGCAATTGCATCTGTCATAATAAATCTCTAAGTTAGATGTAAGTGTTGCGATTCTTCTTTACGCGGATATAGAGACTTTTCGAGGAAACTGTTGTTGCGAGAATTATTGCAGATAGACTGGGGAAATGCCTATAGTCCATTCTCGAGTCTCAGCAGCAAATTGAATGAAACTGAGAAAAAGCAGCAAATGGAATGATTGAAACAGTCAGTCTATTGGGTATTAATAATAAGCAAATAGTTGTTAAATAGTAATGGGTCCAGAAAGAAATCCTGTGGCATCCTGTTCGATCACGGTTGATGTTTGAAGCGTGCTGAATTAGTCTATATTCAAGTATCACACATTTGTAACAAAAAATTGTCATATTCCGTTAATGATAACGCTTTTAAACATTTGTCATGTCAAGTTAGTTCCTTTCAAAACCATATTTTATTGTATACATATCTTTTCTTAAACAAATATAAGATGGTAAGTATGATCTGTTATAAGAATCTAAATATATTCATTATCAAAAGCTTAAGGCTTAATAGTCGAAATGAAATAAATAAGATATTATAGAATACACAATTGTGATGTCACGTTTATTATTTTATAACTCATAATTAATTTCTTAAGCTTAAGTTGTAATAAGATTTTGATATTCACTGAGAGTTTATCGAACTTAAGCAAGTGGTACCGCAGCTCAGCAGTTGAGCTAAAATTTTTCCAGAGAAATCAAACATAGTGAATTGTATGAACAACGTTAGAGCAATATGTGTTGATATAAAATATTATGTTATTTAAATGATGAATAAAAAATTATAACATTGAGTACCAATTACTTTTCTTCAAATATTTACTATCTCTTAAGAAAGACAGAAAAACAAAATAACAAGTATACTGTAATTAAGTAAACTGACCTTGCTTTTAATTCTCTTTTTTATATATTATTATATACTATTAGGGATCAACTATATTTGAAAAACATGAAAATAATTGGAAAGAACATACATTTGCAACAGAAAGTTTTTGAACAAGTTTTATTTTATAAAACTCGGTTGTAGGTATAATTATTATTTTTAAGTCGGTATACAGCGAGAATTATAAAATTAACCTGAATCTCGTGAATATAGTATGAACATATACACATTATTTTGAGTTTTTTAATTATATATCCGATATAGGATTACTTTTATTATTACCTCATATATTCATAGAGTTACTTAGTGAATGTGGATAAAGGTAGAAATGATATCCTCCGTATAGTTTGAGGAGAAATAAGTTTCATAATAATAATAATATTAATTAATTATATTTATTAATTATATATATTATTTATTATATATATATTATATTATATATATATAATAAATTAATATATCAATATATAAAATTCAGTAATAAGAATAATAATAATAAAATATAATTAAATCATAAATTAATAATTATAAATTAAATGTATATAATATATATAATAATTATAATACTAATAATTATAATAAATAAATAAATATATTAAGTAAGTATTGGACAATGAAGCACAGTCCGGTATTATTTGGGCATACACATGAGGCACTTGCGACTTAAGAAGAGAGCAAAGCACACACCTGCCAAGAGCTGTTAGAGAGCTACCAGAGCGGTAAACCAGAGCACATAAAACCGATGAAGTAAATAGAAAATATCTAGTGGCGCTATCCTGATACAAAGCACTTGGATTCGGAGAATTCAACATCTTTGTTTGGCGCAAACGTGATACCGTACAATATTAGTTTGCGCGACGTTATACACGCACCGCATCGAGCACAAACGTCTGGACCAAAGTCACTCTCTTAACTATAGCCACTCGAGTGACTTGAAAAGAAACTGTTATGTAGATTGGGATAAATGGAATTTAATGGGATGGAATAACAAATAGAATTCGAATATATTTTTTATTCACTGTATATTTATTTTACTTTCCTCTACACAAAATCAATTTAATATCAACCAATATATACGCAAAAGATTTTCTGAAATCATATTTTAAACAAATAGCTGATAACAATGATACATTTAACATCTAACATAAATTATGAACTAAAAGATGTTTATTATTAAGATTTTATATGATTAGTTTTTACTATATACTACTAATAATAAATAATATAAATTTGTTTCAGATTATTAATACATCAATATATAGTTTTTTTATATATATTTAAGAAATATATATATAACAATTTTAACTCATATATATATATATATATATATATATTACTATATAAGATGTATATTAATATAATATATATATATTAATATATATATATAATATATATTTATATATATATTATTTTATATATATGTATTAAATATTTTATAATATATCATAATATAGAATAAAATTTAATTAGTATTAAATATTTAATATTAAGATTTATTTTATATACATACTACAAGTAATATATGATTATTATTTTGATTTTTGAAAAACTTTATTACTCATATATATTATATATAATAATAAATAATATATTATATATATGATTATATATATTTATTTTTTAAATATAAATAAAATTATTCACTATACTCACCTCATACACGGGCCTAATTAAGAGCCCTTATTTTATCAAATGGAGAGGGAACTTATACTCTAGGTACATTATCTAACCTAGAATCCGAAAACTTAGATATTTACGATATACTCACGTCGAACTTTTATCATATATACTACTTATATATACCTATATATATATATAACTGAGTTTAGACTTGATAGAGTATTTCCATTATTACAGAGAATTTAGATTGTCTATTCATCAACATATTAATTTTTAAAACCTTTCGAATTACCAGGTTCGCTCTATTCGATCGAGGATTATAATTATAGATCTAAACCGAGCTTTTAGAGAATATAAGTTACTTTCACTATAATTCACCGATAGTTATTGATACTATATATATAATAGATATTAGAAATATAAGAAAAACTATTATAGCTATACTTTACTTAAGTATTGGGAACAAGCCTATTCACTTTATTTCTTCCAGTTGCAAAGTTGATTTTCAAAGGGTTAATTTGTCTTATGATAATTAATTTATTATATGTAAAAAGTTCGAGTTTATTATATCTAGATGACCTACAAGATGAAATATCTAACTTATCTATATAATATAATATATAGCATAGTCACTTATTCTGCTAGTAATTATTACTTTGAGTAATTATCTTGTTACTGTGCTACCGACAAATTTTGATTGATGTTACTTTGAATTAATATATATATATATATATTATAGATAAAAGTTTCAAGAAAATGTTTCATAGTCTTTATTAATTAATCAAATGTAGATTATTTACATGTAAGTCCGTTCCGGGATTTTATCTATATTTTTTCCTTTAAAAAAGTTTCTATATTATTATAATATATATGAATATTAGTAACTACTATTATAATAAATAATCTACCACAAAGTCAGATATCAGATAAATATAAATATAGTTTTCTTAATTTATTTTGGGCCAAAAATATAATATGTTGACATAAGAACATAATATGAGGTTTTGAAACGTAGAGGGATGTTAGTTATCTTTATGTGATATTAGCTTCATTATTGGATTGTTTCTTATTTATAGCCTTATATTCACTGTATCTTCATGCAATATCTTTATACCTATTTGAGTCTAGATAAACTGAGACTTATAGTGCAATAAACATGTTGGAATAAATATTATCGAAAGATAGTGGATATTAATTACACAATAGAATTTATATGCGTTGCTTTTTTGATAAGAGTCTTACAGAATATATCTTATGCTAATATATTACTCTATCTAAAATTATTTTTTCATTTATGCTTTTAATAGCCTCAAGTGAAGGAGAAGTTTTTAACTTCAATAAGCTAGCTAATTTCTATCTAATACTCAGCTACTAGCTGCTGACTGACTCAGCTATTCGTCTTAATTCATAGGTTAATTATAGTAATTAATTCCATCTTGTTTTACAAGTATCTTCTCGTAATTTATGTTATGAACTTATGTGAAAGTAATTATTTTATTATGAATTTATATATTATGATTATATAGTAGTGGTTTAAAATTTTTGGAATATCTTTTGAGTAATAATCAGTATGCATAATAGTTTCGAACTTATCACAATAGTTATTTATGTATAAATGTTTGAAATATTTTGTGTTTTGGAAATAATAAACGGGATCAATTCACAAAGTTTATAGTATGTGGCACATGCAAGGTAAATTACTTTTTATATTCAATAGGTTTCAGTAACTTTTAATTAATTTTTATGTTCTACATATATGTAGTAAACTTTTCATTCTATTCGAGATTAACCTCTTGAAAACTTTAGATATTGAAGCACTACTGCTTATCGCTCTAAATAAGCATTATCAGATAATATAATTTTAATATTAGGATAATAGAAATTCCCAAAAATACGCATATCTTAATCTATAGGTAACGAACAGACATTCATCTAGAGTTTTCATCATGGAGTATGTGTAAAGATACGTCAAAGGGAAACTAAAGAGAGATTCATTTGATTTTTTAGCGTGAGCAGCGGCTATCGTTGATGATCGTTGAAAGTTTTGCACTTAACATGTGTCTCAATATATCTTTACTACCGAGTTCTTCTGTGAATATGTGTGCGTGAGTCGACTTTCAGAATAAAGTCGCTTGAAAATTTTAGTACATCATAGATTGTACGTATGCAAAACACTTCTTTAATGAATGAACTCAATTTATACAAATTTGTATACTTCTTCTGTAGATCGCTGGATAGGAGCTTGTGATTCATGCCATATCACATGTGGTCGAGAAATAAATATAGCTATTCTAATATATAATTATATATATATTATATATATATATATATATAGAAGTGAAAATAGTAATAAGCAGTTTATAGCTATACCAAACACAGTAATAATTTTAATAAGATCTCTAGAGCATAAGGGCAAGTATATTATATACACTATGTCCTCACTTAAAAACGAAGTAGGTCATATTATAATCCGATGAAAAGTACAAATTTATGCGAACAATATACAAACTTTATGGGACCAATCTATTATATACTAAATTAAACCAGCATAATCAGCGAAAGAAGACAATAATGTATAATTATAGTATTAATTTGCTATGATACAATGAATGTTAATATCTACGTCAGTGGAAGCGAGTGAGATCGCGAACCGGTGATCAGGTTCGGATTTTTCAAGAGAAAAGAGCTCTGGATTACAACAGGGTGACTCTATGGCTACATAAAAAGATGAGTTCTAGTGCTGAAGTGGACACTTTATTATATGATTAATCTGAGTTTTTCTATGAAAAATAATCAGATGAGCTAATCAAAGCGTTAGGTAATCGTGTATTTATAGACACAACATTATAAACAAGGAAAAGTTAGGACTGTTGAAAGCACTGGGTAAAAGAAAATCTATTCATTAAACAGTCTGTATAGAACTCACACATTTATCTATGAATCTCTATACACATAGTGATGCATTCTCCATTAATTATGTTTGGAAGTAAAAGGTCCGTGATCTTCAACCTGAAATAAAAATGAATTTCTCATTACTATTTCATGAAGACCAAATTCATATCTCTAATATATAATTCCCTTTCATGGTTTCAAATGTACATATTTATTTAAATCCGAAGTGGCCTGTTACAGATGTTCCACCGGATACTCTAATCAAAACATATGTAGAAAATAGTATAGGTATACTATACCTATTAAAAAACAGTAATATAGTTAACAATATCCTCTAACACTATATAACTACAAGTCGATAAATTAAGGAGGTCATCAGATTAGGTGCAATATGTGATTGCATACTAAATAACTATGGACTTTGCCTAAATGATTGAATTGAATTAATGTACCTATAATAATAACGATCTATCAAAACGTCATACAAAACCAAATAGGTAACACAATATATATATATATTTTATATATATATTAATGAAGAAATATAAGTACTAATATAGGTAATACCAATTAAGAAATTTTTTATGTAAAAGTGCAAGTTTTTTAAGTTATAAAGATCCTTTTCGCGGCAATATATAATAATATATATATATATTGCTATTTAATAAATTTAAATACATTTTGGTTTGTCAAATTTTAATCCTTGAATTATTTGTGGATAATTATATTCGTTTCAAATTTATATTCAAAGGCGAGGCTTCTCCTGTTAGTATGATCAGTCTATATAGATTTATAGTTTCCTTTGTTTGTTTTAGTAATTATTAATATTTTTATTTATTTTAATTATTAATTATTTCACATTATATATATATATCATATATAGACTTTCTTTTTACTGAGCGTAATTCTAAGTGCTCGTAATACAATTGATCTTATTGTATTTTACTCTCAGATAGAGCATTAACTGGAGTGTAGAATGTATATTTATTCTCGGCCTGTCTATTTCTTTGATTAGGAAATAAATTAAAAATGAACTATTCAATATTATTTAATTTATAATAATATAAAAAAACAACAATTATGTCTAAAGTTTTTTCAGTGAATATCATAACTCTAACCTATAACCTAAATCTAATCATACCTAACTAAACTATATGCTATCAGATAGCTTAACCTAAAACATTAAAAAAATATACCATTTCGCCCTACTAGTAACATCTATATTACGTATTACATAGGTACTATACCTTGATGAAATTTATTTTGTAAATCTGTACGTTACCCGTCCGCGTCGGCGTAAGTATAGTATATGTCATTAATATATATTAAAATTATATTATATATATATAATATTAATAATTAATATTATATATTAATATATATATATATGATTAATATTTAATAATATATATCTATATATATATAATATATATATAATATTATATATAATTAATTAATAATATTATAATATCTTTATTAATATATATTAATTATATATATATATATTAATAATATAAGTTACTAAATCTATATAATAGAAGCAATAGAATTTATATATTTTACTCATATCATGAAAAATAAATACAATAATTTACTAATTAAACTATAATACTTATACAAATCAAACATCAGAGGTTCTACCGATTACGAAATGAACATTCAAGACCCAGCGGCTATAATTGAGAATTTTCTCCACAGTTGCCTTGAATCAATTGATATTTATTATTCCTTATATGGAATTCATAATATACTCACTGTTCTTTCACTTTTGAATCAAATTGTAGTTTTAAAATTAAGATCACACATCAAAGATAACGTTATCAATTATTTCAATTATTTTTATTTATCTATTTCTAAAAGTACTAAACTCTACGGAAGGTACTTATGAAGATCTTAAATATGTCATTCATTAAATTGAAAGAGCTTTTTTATATGTATATTTAATAGATAAAAAATCACAATCTAAACGTATATATAAGTGAGCTAAGAGGAGCGGAGAGTAGATTTATTGTAAATACACTAGATATTCATCACATTATTTAATCTACTATAAGCACGCGGAACTATATTAGCTATATCTAACAGAATTGCCTAATATGAATAGTCTTCTCGGAGAACGAAATGACAAAAGAGTGTGAAGATCTACTGCAGAGAATTAAATTCATTATGATAACAGACGACTACGAGTAATGAAGGTTTTGAGAGAGTTATAATTCGTTTGTGCTGACTCTTACTCCGAGATGGAATTTTTGGTCTCTGATATGTTTACAGTTCCAAGTCTGAGCACTTGAAGACGTCATTTTAGGTCCAATATCGTAAATATAAACTTCATGCAAATATATATGATTAGGACATGATAAAGTTAAACTTATAAATGATAGCTAGGAGTAGTTTGTAATTGTTGATCACTCATAAAATGTTAAAATAAGATAATTTCAATTGTATTATATAGTAGAGCTAATCTTTGATTACAAGAGATTTAATAAGATTAAGAATATTAAGATCTATAGTATTTCTAAAGTACTATCCCGGTATTAATATAAATTAATAGCTCAGTAAATTTTTTTAGTAAAAATAAGAGGATAAAGTGAATAAATAATAATTTGTTTAATAGTTATTTCCTACTATCACTTTTATATGAGACATATATAATTAGGCTTAATGAGATAGCAACGCTCACTCATAGCAAGATAAATAAAGGAGATCAATAATGTAAGATAGAACAGAGAATCTGGATCTATTAAGAATATTTTCGAAAGATCTGAAAGGCAACAACATGCAAGCCTCAAAACCACAGACTACTCTAGAGAACCCACCCAAGAGGAAGAATCTTCGTCACTGAGAGCGACACGATACTCTTTGTTTTGAGTTAACGCGCACAGTAACTAACATTAACAATCGTCGATAGAAATGATGTCTTTTGCACCGGAACAGTCTACACTCGAGCACTAGAGAGTTTAGGTGGTGGGGGTGAGAAGGAGGAATACGCACCGACAATCATGGTAATTAGAGTTTATCAGCGTGAAACCATTATGAGCGTAGACATCCGACTGCGATGAAGAGCTCTCGAGGTGCGTTTTGACGATAACTGCCTGGGGGGAAAAATAATAAAATATAATATACAAAAAAACTAAATTTAAATAAAATAAAACACGATTTTATAAAGTTTTATAATAATATTTTCAATTATTTTGAATATTTCCTCTCAACGAGGAGAACCTACTAGGAGGGATAGTTATTTTCGGGGGGGGAGACACACGGGCGCAGAGTTCATATGAGACAGGGAAGGAGGAAGATCAAGTTAGAGTTATATTTTTTGCACACACGAGAGGATAATGGATGATGTAGAATAATATCCAGATCCACAGATATCGGAGATAGTTAAAATTATTAACTGTGGCAGGAGGAAAGGCCCGGTTTAATCAGAGATAGTGAGTAACTAGACTTTTCGAGAGACATAGAAACTCGGTAAGCTTTACGCCTTGAAGTTATTCAATGGGAATAGTGTGGTAGATAGATTAAGTAGTGGCTAACTATTTCTTCCAAAGACGAGATCAATGCTTCACTGCTATTCTAAAATTACACTGTGCGATTCCTGAAATCGCTATAAAGACTAAAAGCAATAGATTAGTTACGAGCTTTTTTGAGAAACATTCTATAAGAATAAACGGATACCACTAATATGATAATTATGCTGACACTATCATGAGGGTAGAGGGATCACCTCTCTATGGGAGCAGCACATTATTGAACGCTGAGACACGATAATCTCTCTCTCCACGGCAAGAAGTCTATCTCTGATTTCGCAACCTACCACTTGAACCACTACAGTATACATAGAGGGTGACTAGATAGCATCCAGAACAGGTTTAGCAGAACTAAAAGTAATCTGAAGAGCACATTCTTCTTGACTATTCTCAGGGCTCTAAGAATCAGGTGCTCTGCCTACTTTTTCTACAAGTGAGAAGATTCATTAGCATTTATATATCTAATGTTTGTAAGAGAAAACTCATTCTTGACCGTCTTCGAATTGTCAGATATACAAAGAAGGAAACAATAGTGGAGCTTTTAACATACAATGCAAAGAGAAAGAGTATCCTTTTTATTCATCCATCGAACAATAATGTAAAGCACATTGTTATAATAAGCGATCTCTTACTCTCATAACCTTTTCAACAGTACTTAACAAATAAGGTTATAAATATTACAGACTTGAGCGTCACATATGAGTCATATAACCTACACCTTTTCAGGGCTAAAGTTATACCCTTAAAAAGCAGTCTTAGACCCAATAGAATCAATTAAGAAACTCATCCCTATGAGCAAGTTACTATCAAGTGTTAAATAGAATGATATACATTATCATATAAAGTACAAACATGTATACCACTTGTTTGAAACGTTGAAATCGCCGAGAAAAAGCAACTCATCTCACATCGAAATATAGACGCTGTAAAGAAAAAGCAGAAGTAGTCTAACACTATTCAAGATATATCAATAACACTGACAACCTAAATTCTGCAGCTCTCTAAGACATAATCTATGTAGGCTACAGGCATAACTATGAGTTAAGTGAGATCTAAAAGACCAAAACATAGAACTACCCCTCATTACGTTCGAGAAGTAGAAGATTAGCAGGCAAGCACCGAAAATCTCAATTGCAGATGAGTACACATCCTTAACACCAATTAATTAAGACAAATTCATTGGCGCGTACCATAAAAAGCGTGAGACAACTCACATAAGTCTGACAACTTGTATAATTAACATTAGAACTTTGATAACTAGCAGAACACTAAGTTCAGTATAGCAAAAATCTATTAAACTAATTACTCACTAGCAATCTATCAATATTTATCTGAGGATTTCTCTAGTGTAAATTATTTTAAATAGATAATAGGATATTTATTAGAAATAATACAGATAGAAATAATACACCATGGTGATCTGGGGAAGAAAGTCATCGACCTGGATCGGATGTGCAGTTTCAGAGATTGAGAGATTAGGCCAGTATACTTATAAAATTATTTACCTACGGAGTCAAATATACACACTGCCTATTCTAGTATATATATATATATATATATAAAGTACCTTTCTCTAATACACGGCGTTGAGCACGAAACCTATCCATTCAAACTACTATTAAGCAATGTTGATAGTATGTGAAGATAGTATACGGTTGAAATTTTATAAATTTTTTAATGGATAATACACATCCCCTCTTGATTTCCGAAATTATATGATACGTAGATTAGTTCGCTACATATTATTTTATTTACTGTTTTTAATAATAGAATAATAGTTATTTAATCCTGCAATAGTGTTATTTATTGGTGCGTGAATATATAATATAGAAGAGTTTATACTATATTCCATGTTAAAATAAAAGAATGTGAACACTAATATAATATACTATGCTAAGGTTGAAGAACAAGGTGAGCACTGAGGAATTATCCTTTGTGATATACTTGAACACTTCTATAATTATTACCAATAGGAGGGATGCAATTTCACTACCATGCATTCTAGGTATCATATACGGCTATATAATACTATATATCTATATCCTAGCTGTCATGTCATATATAATTAAATATAATACTATAATACCGTATAACCAAAATTTTAAGTCGATATACCTATAATAAGCATAATATTCAACTATCTTTTTCAATGCTGATACGATAACAAACACGTAGAGATACCTATATATATATAGTAAATTTTTGCTAGATTACTATATACGTATACCTATATGATATCTCTATTTTATCTATCATATATTATATAGACTGGAATATAATATTTTAATATTAATATATATTAACTATATTATATATATAATATATATATATAACTATTATATATATATAATATTAAATATATAATATATCTTAAATATTATTATTATTATATTAATACATATTTCCTTCTTTAAACAAGGTTTATAGTATTCCATTTCCTGCACAGGATCATTATTTTCCTTTCCAATTCGATCAAGAAATGAGTCACTATCCTAACTTCTTTGGATATACTTCATGATAAGGACATGAAACATTTATCATCTTCTATTTTCACAACTTAATTCGAACTGCGTATTTTAATGCGATATGTCCGAGGGTAAGTAAGTCTACCTTAGATCTGGGATTTGTATCTGGTGTAAACTATCACCGCTTACACAGATTTTTCTTAAATCAGAAAAGTGCCTTGGATCTTGAATTTGGATCTGGTGTAAACTCAAGCCTCTTACCCAGATTTTCCTTAAATCAGAAAAGTGCCTTGGATCTTGAATTTGGATCTTGGTGTGAAACTCACTAGCCAGTTCATAAATCCTATATATAATCGAATTATCTTAATCAGAAATGACCTTTGAGTGCATCATTTAGAATTTGGAATCTTATGTGTGTATAAACTCCTCAGCCTCTTACCCAGAATTATTTTCTTAAATAGCAAAAAGTGAGTCATGAAAGTAGCTCTTGCATGATATTATCAAACAAAAGGTTAGGGCATTATACACAACAAGAAACATAAAACCATTTTTGGAGTGTCGAAGGGTCAAAATATTCCGCATTGCGTCTCTCAATGTTTGCGCGTACAGTTTGTTGTGTATTTTATATATTTTACTATTCATATAGTAAGATTATATTTTGAGAGAATTAATTAGAGGCTAGTTATGTACCAAGTTCATCATCGAACGTTCATTAGAGTATTATTTCAGAGACATGGTGAAATATGAATAAGCAGGAGGGCTGAGCGATGGTGAATCGTATGGTGACTGTTCATGATCTCACATTCAGCATAATCATAAGTTCTTAAACACACATACAGTTGGCTAGCAAGAAACATTCACAGACCATTTTTGGAGTTCGTAAGGGATTATTATAATTATATTTCATTATATTGATCAATAATGTTATTTAGCTCAAGAACTCTATATACTTTGTACGCCAGTTATAGGTCGCCATTTACACTACCTAAAGTGAACATTTTTCCTATGTGGGAAAATTGACATAATATCACACTGGATTAAGACAGATATATCATTTGAAAGAATATATACCAGTTTTGCTTTTATGGGGTGATCTGGCCTTAAAATTACTGTATTCGGGATATCGAACCAAGAACTTTCATCATGAGAACTCATATTTCAACTATTGAGTCTCACTCAACAATGATAAATATATGATGACTATGGAAAAATATATATATATATGATAGATGTATATTAAACCACTGAAACCACGTAAACGACTTCACATTATCTCTTGGAAATTTAATTGATACTTCATGCTATTTATATATAGCATACTTACTTATAGATTCACCATTAAAAAGTCAATTATTTTTTGGACCACAATTATTAATAATGTATAATAGTGCTTGAATGCATTTTGTAATAATCACGTGAGAAGACCAATCACTTCAATTGATATCAATCTCAAAATATTAAAGTTCGATCACCACATTAGTAAAGAATAAAAAACGAATATCTATAGACACAATAAACTTTCATCAAAGTATAATACATAACAGATATTTCATCATGGAACCATTATTTATACTCAGTAATCAGTTATAAGTAGATTAGATAGAAATAATCACGGGAGAAGACCAATCACTTCAATTGTTATCAATCTCAAAATATTAAAGTTGTAGGTAAATTTCGAGATTTAATGATGATCCTAATCTAGATTTGGTGGATATAGTTAAGCAATATGATTTATCAGTATCACACAGCTTGTAAGTAATACTTTGCTAGGTTTATATGGCTTTACTCTACAATAAGTATTATTAAATCAATGACTTATAAGCTCCCATGAAAAGTATTTAAAGTTAAATTAATATATGATGAATAAAGCGACTACTTACCAGTAATTCGAAGTAAAGTGTTAAATCCATGACCTAAACTGACAATATCAGGAAATATCAAGTAATCTAAGCACAAATAAACTTACATCTGAATTGGAAAGCTGCAATAATAAAAAGTATAAAGAGTTAGAAAACCAGATGCTTGTACTATTTGTATCATCTAGGACTGGATGGTATTGGGTGGTGATAGAGAGAGGGTATCGGTAGTGAGTGCAATTGAGGGTTTGCGTTATTCACCGTCCCCCCTAGGTAATCTACGAACACACACTAATATATAGTAGATCGTTTGTAATAATCACGAAATAAATTATTATATAAATTCTATAAGTCAATCACCAATTTTAGTAGTCTTTATCTACTCTCCCCGCGATATCTTGAAGCTGATATAGATAAGTAGAAGAACTACTCAGTGAGGTCATGAGTCACGAGAATCTATATGTCACGAAAAGACTGTCGGGGCATTTGTCCTCTCGGCACGTATATATATATCTTAATAAATATATTATTATTATTTATATATAAATTAAAGGTGTATTAAACTATTAATTATAATGTATCTTTAATATATAATAAGATCTTATTTTATTTAAGGTTATGTCTATTGTATACGTACTTATAATAAGTTGGAAATAGAAACGAACATATAATCAGGTGAAAAGATGTAAATAAGTTTATCTGCCTTCACATCTAGATGTTGAGAGAAAGGTCGACACAGCACGATGTCTTGGCGTAAAGATAGGGTGATGCATCTATAATAATTCATATGCCGCCGAGCTTTACCACTGAGCCATCTCCCACTTTATACACAACTAAGTTTGAGATTGGATTCAATGAACAGTTTTAAAGAGCACAAACCTGTAGATAAGAGCTCACAGTGCAGAAAGTTGCAGGAACATTAATCCAGATGACACTACTTGATCTATTCAAAGGGTCTCCGTTGCGTCCTCTTTCATAATCTTTATTAGTAATGTCTCAAAATATAAATGCTATTACTTAATTACATTAATTATAATTAGAAAGAACTCGACTTATATAAGAGAGAAAGAGAACGATATTATTAAAATGGAGGAAAGTAATAGTCAATCTATGTGTTATATACTATTTTACATTGTATATTCTTATTATTGTACTCCGTTTACATTCGCTCACATGCGGAGGTGGTGCAGATGAATTCTCAAGAGATATCGCGTAAAGGTAATAAATTTATTTTTACATTCCATATCTATATAATCATATGAGATGTTAACACATTAAGTAGTTAGACCCCTAAGAGTGACTTTAAAAAACTGTAAACCTGTCTGATAAATAAGGGTAAAAGATAAAAAAGATAAATAATTATAATAAATTTAATCAGTTAAATTTATCTATTAAGTTAGTTGGTTTTAGTAATTAATATATACTCCAAGTGAAGTTATTAATAATATAACATATTTAAAGTCTGAGGTCAATATTGTATATAATTATATATAGCTAAAATAAATGTAAGTGAACCACATTAATACATAGAAAATTTTCCTATTTTTTTTTAAAGAGAAAGTAGTAACATATACGCATTTGGAGGTTTCGTGTATCTCTTACGATGGACAAGATAACAAAAAAAGCATAAGACAATAGAGAGAGAAAACAATTCATGGCAACAATTTAAAGATTACTTAATTATAGAATAATAGAGAGAGAGTGTGCATTAGTGCTATTTATGGAGTGAGAGGAATGGGTACGAGCAAAACTCTTAAATAGTTAGACTGCGACTCACTCGTCTCTTAAATCGGATTCTGATATCCACCAAGCGTCCAGTCGTAGGAGGAGAAAGAAAGCCTTGCGTTCAGAGATAACTGAGCCGGAGATAAGTACAAGATATCAGACAATTCTCGAATAAGAGTCGAAGCAGAATGTTCTGTCATCTCTACACGCAGAGATAGCAGATTTTTTCCTGTTACACGCCTGGCTTCTCCTGAAGCACCAGTGACTCTCGGGCTGGAAGCTAAACTCCTCGAGAAATATATTTGCATGGGTGATACCAAGTCATCGACGTCGTATAATCTAGGAGAAAAAAATACAACAGTAGAAAAACATGATGAAAGTCCACATGCTTACACTGAGACATTCAAAGTGATTATATCATCAAAATTGGGAATGCCTTAGATGTCTCACCGCGCTATAAAATTGAGGCAACGTAGCGCCGTCTTGTATGAAGCCTGTGGCCTCCGTAGAGCTTTGTTTTCAAACACGAAAGGGCGCTAACTATAGATCACATTGTGTCGCCTTATGCTCGATAGAAAGTGCTTACCGCTACAAAGTTGATCAGCACGTATTTTGTGCCATAAACGCGCGATTGCTTATACTAATAGTTATGTATGGTTTACGAACAAAAATTGAATCAGATGAGAGTTCGTGAGGACTATCGTGGAATAGAGGTACAAAAAAAAAAAAATAAAAAGGCTCTCTCATAATTTATAATAATGGTTGATCAATCATAATTTGTGATGAAGTTTTATTAAGAAATGGAAGAAATTAGAGTAAAAGTCATAGATTTTTGTTGACTGAGAACAATGCTGTGCCAATCAAAAAAAAACTCACTTTAGGCTTCATAATTATCTGTCTGATTATAACAGTATTGTTTTATTAACATTATTATTCATAGTATACGTGTTTAAATTCGCAATAGCACGGATAGCAACACTTATAAGAATGTAAAGAAGATGTCCTACGTTCGTGAGCGATTGTGTTGTTATATTTACTCGAGATGTTTATATTGCGACTGTTTGACAAAAAACGATAAGAAATTCCGGAGGAAAATCAGATTTATACTGATCGCCTAGAACAAATTCTATAATGGAGTAAAAAATGCTAACATAACTATAGAGATCAGATATCGGAATAATAGAGAAATCAAATTGAGATTATATATATATATGTGTATTATTTATATAAATAAATACTTGGTGTATAATCATATAATGTGTATAAGTAAAGGATATATATAGTATGGGGTATCCCCCATACTTCGAGTATACTAATATATATTACTTATATACATATATATATACCCCCCCCCTCATCCCCCCCACACAACAACTCACGCAGTAGGGAGAGGTTAAGCTCGTAACCCGAAACAAAGATGCTTTCGCTCAACAGCCACACCCCTTGTTAGAGTGTTCCGTAGAAAAAAAAAAAAAAAAAAAAAAAAAAAGTCCTTATATATATATTATATACTATATTATTATATTTATACTATTATTTCTTGAGTATAAAGAAAATCTATTGTAAAATTATTTTTCACTTAGGTTATATAAATATATATATAAGAAAACTTTATATTAGTTAAACTTTACGGTACTTATTGAAAATCGTTATGTAGTAATAATCGTATATAAATATATGATAGCATTAAATTATACTACTATTATATATAAATATGATATATATAAATAAAGCAAAATTAATGTATACAAGAAGAAATTTGAAGCTTTAATTTCTAGAAAGGGTGAAGCTGCGTTTCCTCGAAGTCGTCGAATCATTGAAGAAAATTTTAAATTACTTCGGTTCTGATAGGAAGGGCTTGAGAAAACCCCTTCTATCAATCCTACTTTTTCGCGAATGTGTGATTAAGCTCAAACTCAACTTACAACACCACACTATGCCACCATATAGCGGAAGCAAATTAGGTGAATATATATATATATATATATATATATATATATATATACTCATTATCTTATATTATTAATATACCTCATATTATTATATCATGTATTTTTTATATTAGGGATATAAGTATAATAAATTTATATTATTATATATTTTAGAGAAATCTCGTAATTTGAAAAGACGCAAAATGGTGGTATCTGTAAAGTTCGGCAAAACTGTAGCGGATCTGATGCACTTATTATGATATAAAATTACCGAATTAGCACTGATAATCAATTGATATATCAAAAAGTCGATCATCGCCTTTAGAGCCATAACAAGTGATGACTACCACATTAATAATATGTTTTCAAGAAATAACCAAAAAGTCGGTATGCGTGCATCACTAATCATATTTACTAAGTATATATTCACATATATAATAAACATACATTTATGTGAGTGATCCTCTATTAAATCCTTAATTCTCCTACAAGTATCCTCACAGTTCTCCAACAATACCTAAATATTTTAAAAATTAATTGTTTTATTTATTCATTAATAATATCTATCGATATAACTAATAATATAACTATAATATATATTAGTTATCGGTTCATATAACTTAATCAGAACAACGTCAAAATAAATATATATAGAAATATTTATACTATATATATAATATAGTTATATATATATATATATTTGTTTATTTATTTAAAATTTTCAATATAGGACCTACACATCACTCAGCATATATTATGATACATCTTATTCATTGCTAAAAGATATTTTTTATTAAATGTTTTACTGGTGCCTATAATAATAGTTATATTAAATTCTATCACAATCTCTTATTACTACTAGAATTTCAATAAGATATAAATGATAATTTTACCTATATATTAATATAAATATTATTATAATCCCTGAAATAACTCACTATGAGAGAAATTAATATATACTGTCGTGTACTAGTTAATATATATCCTAATAAGTGAGATAGAAGCATCTATGACTCTTGTTGTTATACTATACTCCTATCTGTACTTCATTAATACGAGAGTTGCATGGTACTAAATAAGGCAGCACGATACTCTAAGCTAAAGAAGGAAATAAACACGATTATGTAGTTAAAATGTTTCTGTCATAACTCATTTAATCTTTTATAAAAATATAGTTAATTTATTATATTTTAGAAGTCCGAAGTTTGGCTAGGTGATCTATTTACTTATATATATATATATATACGGGATGTAATACTAACACCATATGATAACTATTATAATAAGCTAGTAACTTATAATTATATAATATATATATTAAATACATGCTAATCTACACAATAATCTTCACTTTTGTAAAGGGATGCGGGTAAAGCCCGTCATAAGTGATAATAAGATGGCCGGAAATAACGACAGGACTTTTACTCAGCTGAAGAAACATGACAAACCTCAGGAGTGAATATCGGGAAACCTCGTAACCAGATAAATATTAGGCGTATATTAACACTCTGAGATAGCCATGAATACGGATACACGACTAGTACTTGATTGATATATTAATGCGTCGAGGCGGGGTTGATATAATAAATAAAATAATAATTTATATTATAGTAATGATGGTAACATCTTTTCAGACTAGTCTACACTATGTTTCTATTCTTAAAATTATTTTAGCATAATTCATATTAAAAAGGTTATGATAAGTTTTGCTAAGAATAAACATATAAATTAGTGTAAACATGATAATAGTAATACTATATTGATAGCAATGACGTTTTTTTTTTAGACTTATCGTGTTCGGGGCATTGTCCCTGTGCTTACGAAATGAAAAGTTATGGACTAGATTTTAATTATTATATTTTTTCAGTGTATACCACACGTCTGACAGATTATGTTAGCTTTAAACTGGCAAACAAAATTTTTGTTTCCAACGTGCATAGTGGTTAAACACTCAGCTCGAGACTCACAACTTGGCTCCGATCATCTAAATATTCATTAACCTAATCTTTGTACATAAAATTAAAGGTGTCTATATCTATAATTAATTTTCTATTATGAGAATGAAGGAGGTTTGTGTAATTTTTGGTTCCTATCTACAAAGTGTCAATTTGCATATAGTTATATACTCGTATATCGTATATATTATTGACATTTCTGTTTTAGAAGCTTACATTACTATAAACAATACTTCAATAATTTAAAGGTAAAAGAAATCTGAAAAGTTGAAAAAATGAAATTATGAATGATCATAATGTAAAAAAGGCAATCGAATTCAAAACAGTGTTGCGAGATCATATTTGTCCACGAATGCGGCTACACACTCTCGACTGACACACCACTCAAATACCACCATTTTTATTCTCTATTTTATAATTATCTTTTTAATTTTAATATATTGATTAAATTAACTAGATTTCTATTAAAATATTAGGAGAAAATCTATTGTACACTATGTTTGACACATAATAAAATTAAAATAAATATAAATATCATATGATATTAAAAACATAAGAGAGTTAGAGTTGTGTTTTCAAAAATGATATGGTTTAAAATTATCACACACACAACACAAAAAGATGTATCTAGATTTATTCAACCGCCTTTCTAGTATGAATACAACAATATAAGGAGTAACAATCACAGACATCATATATTATATTAAGACTTTAAATAAATTAGAATATAAGAATTTTACATTTTATTTATTCTATTATGCCTGTTGCATTTACTTTGATTAATCTTTGTACCCTATAACGAGGTCGTGAGTTGATTTAATTCTATAGAATTGTATTTTATGATCAGGAAATCATTACATCAGTGCAAACAATGATGTTATTAGGAGGAGAAAGTGGGGAGCGAAGTATATATACCTTAAAGTGGCTAAATTACGTTACACCTATTATATACTGCCCCGATACGCTATATATATATACATATATATATATATACTCTAATCATACTATATCTATATTATTTATAATTATTAATATACTTAAAATAATAATTATATATTATATATATCTTAATATAATATATTATATTAATATATATATAATTAATATTATATATATAATAATATTACATATAATAATATACTGCATGGCGATATAGATATATATATAGGTATAGAGCTTTTTAACACTCTACGAAGATGATATATTGTTGTTTAGAGCGATAACTATCATCAATCCATATCTCAAAAACTACAGAGCCACAAGGAATATAAGTGAAATTAGATAGCTAAGTAATGTTACACAGGTATAATGTGTTTATGTACTATTATATAAAAAAAATTCAAAACTAAATAATATTTGAAAAAAAATATAAAAAAAAAAAATCAATCTCAAATACTATAATAATAAACTATACTAATGTCAGAATAAGAAAATTGCATTTATTGGTATAATCTGGGAAAATTTAGAATAGGAAAATGATTAAATAAATAATAAAAAATAAAAAAATATTATATGTTTAATATATATAGTATTATGATTAAAGAGGACCTATATGAACCCCTTTATTATTTGAGTTTAACTACGTTAAATAATATGACTTTTACTATTATATTTTAGCTTCGTGTGTTATCATAATTTAGCAATTACTATAGGCATAAGGTAACTATAGATATATTTACACCGCACTGATAGGCAGGAGTTCTGAGGTTCTCTCGGCCTTTACCGGGGTAATACGGGGTAGAGACTAATTCCTATACCTCCGGGGAGGATCTCCGGAACCTCCGCTCTTTGGTATTTGGCTATCTTTAGGTTTATAATAGTAGTCGCTAGGGTTCCTCCGCCCTTCACCCTACGGGGTATTAGGTAATAACACTGATCCCCTGGTTTAGTTACCCCGTCGGCTATGAGCCCCCTACATTTAGCTTAAGTGTAATACCTTTAACAAATAATAATAAATTTATATATATATTTAATGTCCCTTTGCTCCTATAAAAAAAATAGCCAATATTATTTATTTTTTTATATTTTATTTATTTATTATTTTTACACATTATGTTCTAACTAAAATTTTACAGGGATTTCTTCAAAAATGTCATATCTTTTGAAGATTGTAATCAAAGCAAATTTGTATATGATGAATTAATATGCAGTTTTTCTATTACTATATTTTTATTTTAAATAACACAAATACACACTAACAAAATCTCTGAGCACGACCTCGATCGTTTTAGTGAAATGTTTCCTAATCTTTATTCAAAACTCAATTATTAAATATTAATAAAATATGTACTAAAATGGAATTCGATAATCAAAATTAGTCGCTCTAAAAATACGAACAATATATCTGTATAACACATCTTAAAATTTTAGAATTAAATCTCTCCTACGCAACATATACTTATTATATTGTTACATTAAAAAATATAGAAACTCGTAATATAAATCTGTGCTATTATTATTTTTTAAAAATAATGACCATATAAACATCTTTTAAAAATAGTATTTAATAAATAAATCTAATATATATATTACAACCCTAATTCGTTCTATTTATATTACATGCTTAAATCTATTTCTTTCAATTTATTCACAATATAAATATATATATATACTACTATATATATACTATAGTATAAATAGCTACTACAACATGATCAGTTTCCCATTGTAATGAGATGTTCTAATAATATTAGTTGATTAAATATATACTATTAATATATATATATATATATATATATATATAATGATATAGTAAACTACAATACACGTGTATGCCCTTGTCATATCTAAAAATAAAAAAACTAACTTATATTACTATAAAACTTATATATAATTATTTGAGAATTAGTTAAATTTTTTAAGCAAGATATAATAAAAAAAATTAAATAATTATTAAATTTATAATAGAATTATTATACTATTATATATATATACCAAATAAATATAAATAATAAAATAATAAATATATATATATTATAATATAAAAAATAACTATAAATTTATTTCAAGTTAAATTACGTTTTGAATCAAAAACTGAATTTAAACACATCATTACCCATAAAAAAATAATCATTATTCACTTAATATCTTTTATTTAATACTTTTTAAAGCAGTATTTCTCAAAGTGGGCGATAACGCCCCTTTGTAGGGCACGCTAGGATAGGCCTTAGAGGTGAGGTGTGATCTGGGGCTCTTAGGGAAATAATGGGGGAGTAGTTGAATAAGTGGAGTATTTGGGGCAATTGGAGCAGATATTGTAATTTCATCTACTTCTTATAACTTTTTAGTTATTATTAAATTTCATTAAATGACTAAATTTCAACAATTTATTTTTGATATATATTTGTTATATTTTGACCTACTGATTTTTTAATTAAATTGTTAGATATATTTTAGTTTTTATTTCTTATTAATTTTATTAATATATATAAATATTTAATAATATATATATATAATATATATTAATATAATAATATATTATATAATATCAATATTAATATATATATATTAATATATATCTATATAATATATATATATATTATATAATATTATGGTATATATATATTAATATAGTATAATACATATTATATATTAATATTAAATAAATATATATATATATATATATATTATTATTAATATATATTTTTTATATATTAATAAAGTAATATTATCACTATCCTACAGTAGACATGCCTATTACAAAGGATGGAGAAACCTTCCTATAGGTATAATTATTCTACTAGGATCCGAACTAGATTCGATAAACCTTAGCTAACCTTGCCATGTACGACTTATATATTAAATATATCGTGCTCTAGATATATATATTAATATATATAATAAGTATATATATATAATAACTATTATATATATATATAATATATATAATATATAACGTATATATATATACTATTATATATTAATATATATAATATATATATATATATATATAATATTATAATTATATATTATATATATATATATACTATATATATATATTATATATATTAATATTAATAAATAATATATAATAATATATATATATACAAAATTAATAATACCACACATAGACCATCATTTACTTTATATTACTTCAGAGTAGTATAAGAACTTTGTAGGATAGTTCTTAATTTGGAATAAGGTAAGAAAATTATAAGATGGGAAATCGATAACATAATTCCGTTTCTAAATAGCTAGGCAGTTGAAAAGTATTATTGGAAATCTTCCAACTCAGGTATAGTTAGAAAGAGCCTGATTATGATTTAGGTTGTACCGATCTAAAAATATGATTTATGGAGCTAAAAGCACTCAAATAACTCTAGAAATATAATCAAAAGTTATAAAAATATATAAATATAAAAAAATTAATAAATTGCATTTTAATTTCTTATTAATAATATTATTAGGATCTAAGATTCTGGATCAATAACTCAAAAAATAAAATAAAATAATATATTATTTTCAATTAAACATCTATTCATAAATAGAAGATATGAGATGTGTGTTGAAGTGTGTAGTGATAGTATGGATAGTTCGTGTAAATTAGATACATATCGACTATTAATTCTAAAATAAAGAAAATATATATGGAGTCTAAATTCAGAGTTTGAGACAAAAACGCGAAACTTTGGGGGACGAAAGAGAATTATATAATATTATTATTACTAATTTTTTTTAATCATTCACAATATATTATATTTAATATCTTTAATGTTATCACACACATTTATTATTATATAATTACTAATATTTTTATTATTATTTCTTTATTTTTAATTTCTTCTTCTTTTCCGCCTTCTCATATTAACAAATGCAGTAAACTAGATATAATAAAAATAATGTAAATATCAGTTCTTTAGTAGGCTAATAAGTTTTTTCCTATTTAACATATCACTGGGAAGTCTAATCATGTGAGGGCTGACCTATATATATAATATATACCAAATATAAAAGTTATACATATAAACAAATATATACTTTAAATTAATATAATATATTAAATATAATATATTAAATATAATTAATATATATAATTATATAGTAATAATATATAATTAAAATAATATAATTATAATAATATAATAATAATAATTATAAATAATAATAATATATTATAATAATAATTAATATAATATATAATAATTAATATATATAATAATATATATAATTATAAGTAAATTATAATATATATATTTAAATAATATAATAATTAAATACCTATATATATTATATATAAATATACTCAAATATAACAAATATATATATATATTATATACAATTCAGAGGTAGATACAATAACCTACGATCCGCATAATTATCAAGTCCGATTCCATGACATATATTGCGGAATAGGCAAAATAAATATGTAGGAATTCAATTGCGATAAATATTATAATTGAATAATATGTTGTTGGAAAATTGACAGTATAGCAAGGAAATGCTAAATCATTCCGCAGTTAGAGGAATACCAAATGAGTTAAATTTGTAATTCAGTGGAATGGTTCAAATATATAATAGTCCACACAATTTTTCATGTTGGCACATCTTTGTACGTCTTAGATAGCTAAACATAACTCAATAGAAATAATATGATATTATTTATGATATCAGTTTAACTATTATTCATGAGAAATAATTAAATATAATAATACGAATATCTCAGATATTACATAGAGATATGAATTATTTATTCTCGATTGTCTATAAAGTTATATGAGTATTGACCATTTTTTATCGTAGCACCAATAATACATTATGTATTTAATAGCAGCGTAAATTTTATTATTTCAACAAATCATATGACATTTTATTTATCAAGTTTGTGCCTGACATTTTTGCTGCTGAATTTTTATATTTTTATCACTACAATGAGATGTAAGGAGAAAATTTAAATATTTGTATATTTAATTTTTATTATAAATTTCTGAGAATAAATAGTATGCGAATATGAACTTTGAGTAATAAATATAATCAATGCTTAAACACTGTAAAAAATCTCCAGCAGTGAGTAATTGACGTCATCTTGAGCTAATTAAAGTACTTACGTGAGAATCAAAATTATGGTGGTAAAATTGCATTAACATGTGTCTTAGTTGCTTATTGCCTTAAAATATCAATTTTTTTACCATAATATTTTAATATTTTTTATAATATATTTTATAACTTTTCCAATTTCCAATTTAATATTACCTCAATTTAATATACTCAAATCAAAATTATGAAACGTTTCACAACATAAAATTCTCAGATACTTGTATTAGTACAGTCAGGGAGTGATCTTCGAATAAAATTCAATATAAGATCATTGATCGTTCAAAGGGACTATTCAATACATATTCGAAAAATCGATAATATATGAAATACAAAGATCATATAAGTATATATATATATATATATATATAATATATTATATATATATAAGTATCATTTAAATAAAACTTTTAATTATATATTATACTAATTATATTTTATAGTGTATACATACTATATATATATAACTTACTAATATTATGTAAGGATATATATACTATATAGTATATATTAATATATATAATACATTAGTGTACTCAAATTATTTTATTGGATGATCTCTCACCATAAACAGAAGCAAAGAAACCTGATAAGAGAGTAAGTAATTATCAAACGGTTAATAACACGGCCAGATATAACATATGATATTTAATCCAGGTATCCGGAATGACGGAATAGTCAAAACACATATAGCCGGTATAAAGGCAGAATCGAATTATGCCGGTATATCACGGTCACCTCACTAATATTATACTATTATGCTTATTATAAATTATATATATATCTATATATAATATCAATATAAAAATACTAATATATAATATATATATATATATACTAGTATTTTGGTAGCTTATTTCTACTACACTATATATATATATACTCTCATATATTATATTATATATATTATAAATATATATATATATACCAGTATATTATATATATATATAATATATATATATATATATTTATATATATATATAATATATTATATATATATTATATATATATATATATAATTATATATATATATAAAATAATATATTACCAGTAATAATATTATATATTATATATAGTATCATATATATAATATAATATATATTTATATATATTATATATATATATATATATATATTATATATATATATATATATAACTGTCTATATATATGATATATATATATATATATAATCATATATATATATATATTTATCTATATATTATATTATATATTATAGGTAATATATAATATATTATATATATATATATATAGTATATATAAATATATATATATTATATATATATATTATATAATATATATATTATAATATATATATATAATTATATAATATATATATTATATTATATATATATATATAATATATATATATATATATATATACTATATATATAATATATATAATAACAGGTTAATATAATATATATATATTATTAATATTATTATTATATATATATATATATATATATAATATATATATAATTTATATATATATTATATATATAATATATTATATATAATATATAATATATATACACTGTATATATAGAAATCGTATTAATAGTCAATATTTAAAGCCTAGAAGGGGTATTGTCTACTGTAAATTTAAACATTTTAATATATATAAAAAGAGGTAATTTAAAAAAAAAACACCAAGAAAAAAAATCTTTTAAAAAAACATGTTTAAAAAAAAAAAAATTAAAAAAAACCGTTTTTTTCTCAACCCTACTCACACCTAACACACCCTAAGATTGTCCATCTGAGCACATTTTACTCTAGATATTGCATCCACCACAACGATTTAATTGCACCAGCCATTCCCTTTTTCACAACTTGTCTACTACACTCTGCATCACCTTTTTTTCCCAACAATATCCTATAATTTACACTCAAGACACTTGTTCCAGCTGCTCACCATACTAACAGAATTCACTGAGGATGTCCAACCATAACCTTACCTTATCTATTTACTTTCAATCCTTCTTTTAACATCACTCTGCCAATTCTCTACAATCTCTCAAAATCTCTCAATTTCCACACAAAACAAATCTGCATATAATGTAGGCGCCCTTCCACTTATCTGCATTCTCATCATTCTATACATCCATTTCTGTCACCTCCACTCTAATGTCTATCAATAACCATAATATACAATTCTGAAAAACCAAGGAGACGTAATACATTCACTGCGTCACTCGGGTATTAATATTATATCCAATCATACGATGCATTTTATTTTACACATGCTTCACTATTGTTATATACATATCTTTGATTCCATTCAGAAGCTACACCAAGAAACACATATATAACTAAAAATTTTCATAGAGCTTCTCATAATTTAATCCTATCAAACGCTTTTTCAAATCCATAAAATAAATACATATTTTTCTTCTTCTCCCATTTTTCAATCATTTTATTTTCATTGTAAAAGATTTGCATCCACACATCTACTATCATCGCTAGAATGCATCCTTGTTCTTCAGCAATCAAGTCTTAATAGTCATCGAGCACACTCTTTCCACAAAATACAAGCATATGTCTTCCCTAACACTCAATAAACTATTCCCCTATAATTCCTACGTTACCCGTATATAAGGGCACTATTACTGCTCTCCTCCGATCCTTCGGAATTACCTTCCATAAGCTTTGTTACACAACTTCAAATCCAATCAATCACCTTTTCCTCCGTTCTTGATAAATTTCATAATTAATTTTATTATATACTGCAGATTTATCATTTTTTCAACTTTCTTACTCTAACTCATTTACTCCTCCTTACTAATGACCTCATCCCACAAAATACCTATTCTCTTGCACCATCAAACCCACCACTTACTATCACCTCTTCTTACTGCTAATGTT